>CAJNIU020000136.1:0-232739 GCA_905231855.2 Eristalis tenax
AAGTCATAGTTTGGTCTATTAGGGCCATTATGGCAGTCAGAGGTTAAAGTGACCAAAGGCTTCAAATCGACGATGCCGGCTATGCAAAAATACGTGAAAATTCCGATGTCCTGAAATGCAGCCCAACGTATCGGAATCGGTTAATACACACACGAAAACATCACCAAAGGTGTACAGAAGTCATAGTTTGGTCTATTAGGGCCATTATGGCAGTCAGAGGTTGAAGTGACCAAAGGCTTCAAATCGACGATGCCGGCTATGCAAAAATACGTGAAAATTCCGATGTCCTGAAATGCAGCCCAACGTATCGGAATCGGTTAATACACACACGAAAACATAACCAAAAGTGTACAGAAGTCATAGCTTGGTTTATTAGGGCCATTATGGCAGTCAGAGGTTGAAGTGACCAAAGGCTTCAAATCGACGATGCCGGCTATGCAAAAATACGTGAAAATTCCGATGTCCTGAAATGCAGCCCAACGTATCGGAATCGGTTAATACACACCAAAGGTGTACAGAAGTCATAGTTTGGTCTATTAGGGCCATTATGGCAGTCAGAGGTTGAAGTGACCAAAGGCTTCAAATCGACGATGCCGGTTAATACACACCATAGGTGTACAGAAGTCATAGTTTGGTCTATTAGGGCCATTATGGCAGTCAGAGGTTGAAGTGACCAAAGGCTTCAAATCGACGATGCCGGCTGTGCAAAAATACGTGAAAATTCCGATGTCCTGAAATGCAGCCCAACGTATCGGAATCGGTTAATACACACACGAAAACATCACCAAAGGTGTACAGAAGTCATAGTTTGGTCTATTAGGGCCATTATGGCAGTCAGAGGTTGAAGTGACCAAAGGCTTCAAATCGACGATGCCGGCTATGCAAAAATACGTGAAAATTCCGATGTCTGGAAATGCAGCCCAACGTATCGGAATCGGTTAATACACACACGAAAACATCACCAAAGGTGTACAGAAGTCATAGTTTGGTCTATTAGGGCCATTATGGCAGTCAGAGGTTGAAGTGACCAAAGGCTTCAAATCGACGATGCCGGCTATGCAAAAATACGTGAAAATTCCGATGTCCTGAAATGCAGCCCAACGTATCGGAATCGGTTAATACACACACGAAAACATCACCAAAGGTGTACAGAAGTCATAGTTTGGTCTATTAGGGCCATTATGGCAGTCAGAGGTTGAAGTGACCAAAGGCTTCAAATCGACGATGCCGGCTATGCAAAAATACGTGAAAATTCCGATGTCCTGAAATGCCATAGTCATAGTTTGGTCTATTAGGGCCATTATGGCAGTCAGAGGTTAAAGTGACCAAAGGCTTCAAATCGACGATGAAGTCATAGTTTGGTCTATTAGGGCCATTATGGCAGTCAGAGGTTGAAGTGACCAAAGGCTTCAAATCGACGATGCCGGCTATGCAAAAATACGTGAAAATTCCGATGTCCTGAAATGCAGCCCAACGTATCGGAATCGGTTAATACACACACGAAAACATCACCAAAGGTGTACAGAAGTCATAGTTTGGTCTATTAGGGCCATTATGGCAGTCAGAGGTTAAAGTGACCAAAGGCTTCAAATCGACGATGCCGGCTATGCAAAATACGTGAAAATTCCGATGTCCTGAAATGCAGCCCAACGTATCGGAATCGGTTAATACACACACGAAAACATCACCAAAGGTGTACAGAAGTCATAGTTTGGTCTATTAGGGCCATTATGGCAGTCAGAGGTTGAAGTGACCAAAGGCTTCAAATCGACGATGCCGGCTATGCAAAAATACGTGAAAATTCCGATGTCCTGAAATGCAGCCCAACGTATCGGAATCGGTTAATACACACACGAAAACATCACCAAAGGTGTACAGAAGTCATAGTTTGGTCTATTAGGGCCATTATGGCAGTCAGAGGTTAAAGTGACCAAAGGCTTCAAATCGACGATGCCGGCTATGCAAAAATACGTGAAAATTCCGATGTCCTGAAATGCAGCCCAACGTATCGGAATCGGTTAATACACACACGAAAACATCACCAAAGGTGTACAGAAGTCATAGTTTGGTCTATTAGGGCCATTATGGCAGTCAGAGGTTGAAGTGACCAAAGGCTTCAAATCGACGATGCCGGCTATGCAAAAATACGTGAAAATTCCGATGTCCTGAAATGCAGCCCAACGTATCGGAATCGGTAAATACACACCAAAGGTGTACAGAAGTCATAGTTTGGTCTATTAGGGCCATTATGGCAGTCAGAGGTTGAAGTGACCAAAGGCTTCAAATCGACGATGCCGGTTAATACACACCATAGGTGTACAGAAGTCATAGTTTTGTCTATTAGGGCCATTATGGCAGTCAGAGGTTGAAGTGACCAAAGGCTTCAAATCGACGATGCCGGCTGTGCAAAAATACGTGAAAATTCCGATGTCCTGAAATGCAGCCCAACGTATCGGAATCGGTTAATACACACACGAAAACATCACCAAAGGTGTACAGAAGTCATAGTTTGGTCTATTAGGGCCATTATGGCAGTCAGAGGTTGAAGTGACCAAAGGCTTCAAATCGACGATGCCGGCTATGCAAAAATACGTGAAAATTCCGATGTCTGGAAATGCAGCCCAACGTATCGGAATCGGTTAATACACACACGAAAACATCACCAAAGGTGTACAGAAGTCATAGTTTGGTCTATTAGGGCCATTATGGCAGTCAGAGGTTGAAGTGACCAAAGGCTTCAAATCGACGATGCCGGCTATGCAAAAATACGTGAAAATTCCGATGTCACGGAATGCAGCAAAACGTATCGGAATCGGTTAATACACACACGAAACATAACCAAAGGTGTACAGAAGTCATAGTTTGGTCTATTAGGGCCATTATGGCAGTCAGAGGTTGAAGTGACCAAAGGCTTCAAATCGACGATGCCGGCTATGCAAAAATACGTGAAAATTCCGATGTCACGGAATGCAGCAAAACGTATCGGAATCGGTTAATACACACACGAAAACATCACCAAAGGTGTACAGAAGTCATAGTTTGGTCTATTAGGGCCATTATGGCAGTCAGAGGTTGAAGTGACCAAAGGCTTCAAATCGACGATGCCGGCTATGCAAAAATACGTGAAAATTCCGATGTCCTGAAATGCAGCCCAACGTATCGGAATCGGTTAATACACACACGAAAACATCACCAAAGGTGTACAGAAGTCATAGTTTGGTCTATTAGGGCCATTATGGCAGTCAGAGGTTGAAGTGACCAAAGGCTTCAAATCGACGATGCCGGCTATGCAAAAATACGTGAAAATTCCGATGTCCTGAAATGCAGCCCAACGTATCGGAATCGGTTAATACACACACGAAAACATCACCAAAGGTGTACAGAAGTCATAGTTTGGTCTATTAGGGCCATTATGGCAGTCAGAGGTTGAAGTGACCAAAGGCTTCAAATCGACGATGCCGGCTATGCAAAAATACGTGAAAATTCCGATGTCCTGAAATGCAGCCCAACGTATCAGAATCGGTTAATACACACACGAAAACATCACCAAAGGTGTACAGAAGTCATATTAGGGCCGTTATGGCAGTCAGAGGTTGAAGTGACCAAAGGCTTCAAATCGACGATGCCGGCTATGCAAAAATACGTGAAAATTCCGATGTCACGGAATGCAGCAAAACGTATCGGAATCGGTTAATACACACACGAAAACATCACCAAAGGTGTACAGAAGTTATAGTTTGGTCTATTAGGGCCATTATGGCAGTCAGAGGTTGAAGTGACCAAAGGCTTCAAATCGACGATGCCGGCTATGCAAAAATACGTGAAAATTCCGATGTCCTGAAATGCAGCCCAACGTATCAGAATCGGTTAATACACACACGAAAACATCACCAAAGGTGTACAGAAGTCATATTAGGGCCGTTATGGCAGTCAGAGGTTGAAGTGACCAAAGGCTTCAAATCGACGATGCCGGCTATGCAAAAATACGTGAAAATTCCGATGTCACGGAATGCAGCAAAACGTATCGGAATCGGTTAATACACACACGAAAACATCACCAAAGGTGTACAGAAGTCATAGTTTGGTCTATTAGGGCCATTATGGCAGTCAGAGGTTAAAGTGACCAAAGGCTTCAAATCGACGATGCCGGCTATGCAAAAATACGTGAAAATTCCGATGTCCTGAATGCAGCCCAACGTATCGGAATCGGTTAATACACACACGAAAACATCACCAAAGGTGTACAGAAGTCATAGTTTGGTCTATTAGGGCCATTATGGCAGTCAGAGGTTGAAGTGACCAAAGGCTTCAAATCGACGATGCCGGCTATGCAAAAATACGTGAAAATTCCGATGTCCTGAAATGCAGCCCAACGTATCGGAATCGGTTAATACACACACGAAAACATAACCAAAAGTGTACAGAAGTCATAGCTTGGTTTATTAGGGCCATTATGGCAGTCAGAGGTTGAAGTGACCAAAGGCTTCAAATCGACGATGCCGGCTATGCAAAAATACGTGAAAATTCCGATGTCCTGAAATGCAGCCCAACGTATCGGAATCGGTTAATACACACCAAAGGTGTACAGAAGTCATAGTTTGGTCTATTAGGGCCATTATGGCAGTCAGAGGTTGAAGTGACCAAAGGCTTCAAATCGACGATGCCGGTTAATACACACCAAAGGTGTACAGAAGTCATAGTTTGGTCTATTAGGGCCATTATGGCAGTCAGAGGTTGAAGTGACCAAAGGCTTCAAATCGACGATGCCGGCTGTGCAAAAATACGTGAAAATTCCGATGTCCTGAAATGCAGCCCAACGTATCGGAATCGGTTAATACACACACGAAAACATCACCAAAGGTGTACAGAAGTCATAGTTTGGTCTATTAGGGCCATTATGGCAGTCAGAGGTTGAAGTGACCAAAGGCTTCAAATCGACGATGCCGGCTATGCAAAAATACGTGAAAATTCCGATGTCTGGAAATGCAGCCCAACGTATCGGAATCGGTTAATACACACACGAAAACATCACCAAAGGTGTACAGAAGTCATAGTTTGGTCTATTAGGGCCATTATGGCAGTCAGAGGTTGAAGTGACCAAAGGCTTCAAATCGACGATGCCGGCTATGCAAAAATACGTGAAAATTCCGATGTCACGGAATGCAGCAAAACGTATCGGAATCGGTTAATACACACACGAAAACATCACCAAAGGTGTACAGAAGTTATAGTTTGGTCTATTAGGGCCATTATGGCAGTCAGAGGTTGAAGTGACCAAAGGCTTCAAATCAACGATGCCGGCTATGCAAAAATACGTGAAAATTCCGATGTCCTTAAATGCAGCCCAACGTATCGGAATCGGTTAATACACACACGAAAACATCACCAAAGGTGTACAGAAGTCATAGTTTGGTCTATTAGGGCCATTATGGCAGTCAGAGGTTGAAGTGACCAAAGGCTTCAAATCGACGATGCCGGCTATGCAAAAATACGTGAAAATTCCGATGTCCTGAAATGCAGCCCAACGTATCGGAATCGGTTAATACACACACGAAAACATCACCAAAGGTGTACAGAAGTCATAGTTTGGTCTATTAGGGCCATTATGGCAGTCAGAGGTTAAAGTGACCAAAGGCTTCAAATCGACGATGCCGGCTATGCAAAAATACGTGAAAATTCCGATGTCCTGAAATGCAGCCCAACGTATCGGAATCGGTTAATACACACACGAAAACATCACCAAAGGTGTACAGAAGTCATAGTTTGGTCTATTAGGGCCATTATGGCAGTCAGAGGTTGAAGTGACCAAAGGCTTCAAATCGACGATGCCGGCTATGCAAAAATACGTGAAAATTCCGATGTCCTGAAATGCAGCCCAACGTATCGGAATCGGTTAATACACACACGAAAACATAACCAAAGGTGTACAGAAGTCATAGCTTGGTTTATTAGGGCCATTATGGCAGTCAGAGGTTGAAGTGACCAAAGGCTTCAAATCGACGATGCCGGCTATGCAAAAATACGTGAAAATTCCGATGTCACGGAATGCAGCAAAACGTATCGGAATCGGTTAATACACACACGAAAACATAACCAAAGGTGTACAGAAGTCATAGTTTGGTCTATTAGGGCCATTATGGCAGTCAGAGGTTGAAGTGACCAAAGGCTTCAAATCGACGATGCCGGCTATGCAAAAATACGTGAAAATTCCGATGTCACGGAATGCAGCAAAACGTATCGGAATCGGTTAATACACACACGAAAACATCACCAAAGGTGTACAGAAGTCATAGTTTGGTCTATTAGGGCCATTATGGCAGTCAGAGGTTGAAGTGACCAAAGGCTTCAAATCGACGATGCCGGCTATGCAAAAATACGTGAAAATTCCGATGTCCTGAAATGCAGCCCAACGTATCGGAATCGGTTAATACACACACGAAAACATCACCAAAGGTGTACAGAAGTCATAGTTTGGTCTATTAGGGCCATTATGGCAGTCAGAGGTTGAAGTGACCAAAGGCTTCAAATCGACGATGCCGGCTATGCAAAAATACGTGAAAATTCCGATGTCCTGAAATGCAGCCCAACGTATCGGAATCGGTTAATACACACACGAAAACATCACCAAAGGTGTACAGAAGTCATAGTTTGGTCTATTAGGGCCATTATGGCAGTCAGAGGTTGAAGTGACCAAAGGCTTCAAATCGACGATGCCGGCTATGCAAAAATACGTGAAAATTCCGATGTCCTGAAATGCAGCCCAACGTATCAGAATCGGTTAATACACACACGAAAACATCACCAAAGGTGTACAGAAGTCATATTAGGGCCGTTATGGCAGTCAGAGGTTGAAGTGACCAAAGGCTTCAAATCGACGATGCCGGCTATGCAAAAATACGTGAAAATTCCGATGTCCTGAAATGCAGCCCAACGTATCGGAATCGGTTAATACACACACGAAAACATCACCAAAGGTGTACAGAAGTCATAGTTTGGTCTATTAGGGCCATTATGGCAGTCAGAGGTTGAAGTGACCAAAGGCTTCAAATCGACGATGCCGGCTATGCAAAAATACGTGAAAATTCCGATGTCCTGAAATGCAGCCCAACGTATCGGAATCGGTTAATACACACACGAAAACATAACCAAAGGTGTACAGAAGTCATAGCTTGGTTTATTAGGGCCATTATGGCAGTCAGAGGTTGAAGTGACCAAAGGCTTCAAATCGACGATGCCGGCTATGCAAAAATACGTGAAAATTCCGATGTCCTGAAATGCAGCCCAACGTATCGGAATCGGTTAATACACACCAAAGGTGTACAGAAGTCATAGTTTGGTCTATTAGGGCCATTATGGCAGTCAGAGGTTGAAGTGACCAAAGGCTTCAAATCGACGATGCCGGTTAATACACACCAAAGGTGTACAGAAGTCATAGTTTGGTCTATTAGGGCCATTATGGCAGTCAGAGGTTGAAGTGACCAAAGGCTTCAAATCGACGATGCCGGCTGTGCAAAAATACGTGAAAATTCCGATGTCCTGAAATGCAGCCCAACGTATCGGAATCGGTTAATACACACACGAAAACATCACCAAAGGTGTACAGAAGTCATAGTTTGGTCTATTAGGGCCATTATGGCAGTCAGAGGTTGAAGTGACCAAAGGCTTCAAATCGACGATGCCGGCTATGCAAAAATACGTGAAAATTCCGATGTCTGGAAATGCAGCCCAACGTATCGGAATCGGTTAATACACACACGAAAACATCACCAAAGGTGTACAGAAGTCATAGTTTGGTCTATTAGGGCCATTATGGCAGTCAGAGGTTGAAGTGACCAAAGGCTTCAAATCGACGATGCCGGTTAATACACACCAAAGGTGTACAGAAGTCATAGTTTGGTCTATTAGGGCCATTATGGCAGTCAGAGGTTGAAGTGACCAAAGGCTTCAAATCGACGATGCCGGCTGTGCAAAAATACGTGAAAATTCCGATGTCCTGAAATGCAGCCCAACGTATCGGAATCGGTTAATACACACACGAAAACATCACCAAAGGTGTACAGAAGTCATAGTTTGGTCTATTAGGGCCATTATGGCAGTCAGAGGTTGAAGTGACCAAAGGCTTCAAATCGACGATGCCGGCTATGCAAAAATACGTGAAAATTCCGATGTCTGGAAATGCAGCCCAACGTATCGGAATCGGTTAATACACACACGAAAACATCACCAAAGGTGTACAGAAGTCATAGTTTGGTCTATTAGGGCCATTATGGCAGTCAGAGGTTGAAGTGACCAAAGGCTTCAAATCGACGATGCCGGCTATGCAAAAATACGTGAAAATTCCGATGTCACGGAATGCAGCAAAACGTATCGGAATCGGTTAATACACACACGAAAACATAACCAAAGGTGTACAGAAGTCATAGTTTGGTCTATTAGGGCCATTATGGCAGTCAGAGGTTGAAGTGACCAAAGGCTTCAAATCGACGATGCCGGCTATGCAAAAATACGTGAAAATTCCGATGTCCTGAAATGCAGCCCAACGTATCGGAATCGGTTAATACACACACGAAAACATCACCAAAGGTGTACAGAAGTCATAGTTTGGTCTATTAGGGCCATTATGGCAGTCAGAGGTTGAAGTGACCAAAGGCTTCAAATCGACGATGCCGGCTATGCAAAAATACGTGAAAATTCCGATGTCCTGAAATGCAGCCCAACGTATCGGAATCGGTTAATACACACACGAAAACATCACCAAAGGTGTACAGAAGTCATAGTTTGGTCTATTAGGGCCATTATGGCAGTCAGAGGTTGAAGTGACCAAAGGCTTCAAATCGACGATGCCGGCTATGCAAAAATACGTGAAAATTCCGATGTCCTGAAATGCAGCCCAACGTATCAGAATCGGTTAATACACACACGAAAACATCACCAAAGGTGTACAGAAGTCATATTAGGGCCGTTATGGCAGTCAGAGGTTGAAGTGACCAAAGGCTTCAAATCGACGATGCCGGCTATGCAAAAATACGTGAAAATTCCAATGTCACGGAATGCAGCAAAACGTGTCGGAATCGGTTAATACTCACACGAAAACATTACCAAAGGTGTACAGAAGTCATAGTTTGGTCTATTAGGGCCATTATGGCAGTCAGAGGTTGAAGTGACCAAAGGCTTCAAATCGACGATGCCGGCTATGCAAAAATACGTGAAAATTCCGATGTCCTGAAATGCAGCCCAACGTATCGGAATCGGTTAATACACACACGAAAACATCACCAAAGGTGTACAGAAGTCATAGTTTGGTCTATTAGGGCCATTATGGCAGTCAGAGGTTGAAGTGACCAAAGGCTTCAAATCGACGATGCCGGCTATGCAAAAATACGTGAAAATTCCGATGTCCTTAAATGCAGCCCAACGTATCGGAATCGGTTAATACATACACGAAAACATCACCAAAGGTGTGCAGAAGTCATAGTTTGGTCTATTAGGGCCATTATGGCAGTCAGAGGTTGAAGTGACCAAAGGCTTCAAATCGACGATGCCGGCTATGCAAAAATACGTGAAAATTCCGATGTCTGGAATTGCAGCCCAACGTATCGGAATCGGTTAATACACACACGAAAACATCACCAAAGGTGTACAGAAGTCATAGTTTGGTCTATTAGGGCCATTATGGCAGTCAGAGGTTGAAGTGACCAAAGGCTTCAAATCGACGATGCCGGCTATGCAAAAATACGTGAAAATTCCGATGTCACGGAATGCAGCAAAACGTATCGGAATCGGTTAATACACACACGAAAACATCACCAAAGGTGTACAGAAGTCATAGTTTGGTCTATTAGGGCCATTATGGCAGTCAGAGGTTGAAGTGACCAAAGGCTTCAAATCGACGATGCCGGCTATGCAAAAATACGTGAAAATTCCGATGTCCTGAAATGCAGCCCAACGTATCGGAATCGGTTAATACACACACGAAAACATCACCAAAGGTGTACAGAAGTCATAGTTTGGTCTATTAGGGCCATTATGGCAGTCAGAGGTTGAAGTGACCAAAGGCTTCAAATCGACGATGCCGGCTATGCAAAAATACGTGAAAATTCCGATGTCCTGAAATGCAGCCCAACGTATCAGAATCGGTTAATACACACACGAAAACATCACCAAAGGTGTACAGAAGTCATAGTTTGGTCTATTAGGGCCATTATGGCAGTCAGAGGTTGAAGTGACCAAAGGCTTCAAATCGACGATGCCGGCTATGCAAAAATACGTGAAAATTCCGATGTCCTGAAATGCAGCCCAACGTATCAGAATCGGTTAATACACACACGAAAACATCACCAAAGGTGTACAGAAGTCATAGTTTGGTCTATTAGGGCCATTATGGCAGTCAGAGGTTGAAGTGACCAAAGGCTTCGAATCGACGATGCCGGCTATGCAAAAATACGTGAAAATTCCGATGTCCTGAAATGCAGCCCAACGTATCGGAATCGGTTAATACACACACGAAAACATCACCAAAGGTGTACAGAAGTCATAGTTTGGTCTATTAGGGCCATTATGGCAGTCAGAGGTTGAAGTGACCAAAGGCTTCAAATCGACGATGCCGGCTATGCAAAAATACGTGAAAATTCCGATGTCCTGAAATGCAGCCCAACGTATCAGAATCGGTTAATACACACACGAAAACATCACCAAAGGTGTACAGAAGTCATAGTTTGGTCTATTAGGGCCATTATGGCAGTCAGAGGTTGAAGTGACCAAAGGCTTCAAATCGACGATGCCGGCTATGCAAAAATACGTGAAAATTCCGATGTCCTGAAATGCAGCCCAACGTATCAGAATCGGTTAATACACACACGAAAACATCACCAAAGGTGTACAGAAGTCATAGTTTGGTCTATTAGGGCCATTATGGCAGTCAGAGGTTGAAGTGACCAAAGGCTTCAAATCGACGATGCCGGCTATGCAAAAATACGTGAAAATTCCGATGTCTGGAAATGCAGCCCAACGTATCGGAATCGGTTAATACACACACGAAAACATCACCAAAGGTGTACAGAAGTCATAGTTTGGTCTATTAGGGCCATTATGGCAGTCAGAGGTTGAAGTGACCAAAGGCTTCAAATCGACGATGCCGGCTATGCAAAAATACGTGAAAATTCCGATGTCCTGAAATGCAGCCCAACGTATCGGAATCGGTTAATACACACACGAAAACATCACCAAAGGTGTACAGAAGTCATAGTTTGGTCTATTAGGGCCATTATGGCAGTCAGAGGTTGAAGTGACCAAAGGCTTCAAATCGACGATGCCGGCTATGCAAAAATACGTGAAAATTCCGATGTCACGGAATGCAGCAAAACGTATCGGAATCGGTTAATACACACACGAAAACATCACCAAAGGTGTACAGAAGTCATAGTTTGGTCTATTAGGGCCATTATGGCAGTCAGAGGTTGAAGTGACCAAAGGCTTCAAATCGACGATGCCGGCTATGCAAAAATACGTGAAAATTCCGATGTCACGGAATGCAGCAAAACGTATCGGAATCGGTTAATACACACACGAAAACATCACCAAAGGTGTACAGAAGTCATAGTTTGGTCTATTAGGGCCATTATGGCAGTCAGAGGTTGAAGTGACCAAAGGCTTCAAATCGACGATGCCGGCTATGCAAAAATACGTGAAAATTCCGATGTCACGGAATGCAGCAAAACGTATCGGAATCGGTTAATACACACACGAAAACATCACCAAAGGTGTACAAAAGTCATAGTTTGGTCTATTAGGGCCATTATGGCAGTCAGAGGTTGAAGTGACCAAAGGCTTCAAAGCGACGATGCCGGCTATGCAAAAATACGTGAAAATTGAGATGTCCTGAAATGCAGCCCAACGTATCGGAATCGGTTAATACACACACGAAAACATCACCAAAGGTGTACAGAAGTCATAGTTTGGTCTATTAGGGCCATTATGGCAGTCAGAGGTTGAAGTGACCAAAGGCTTCAAATCATGCCGGCTATGCAAAAATACGTGAAAATTCCGATGTCCTGAAATGCAGCCCAACGTATCGGAATCGGTTAATACACACACGAAAACATAACCAAAGGTGTACAGAAGTCATAGCTTGGTTTATTAGGGCCATTATGGCAGTCAGAGGTTGAAGTGACCAAAGGCTTCAAATCGACGATGCCGGCTATGCAAAAATACGTGAAAATTCCGATGTCCTGAAATGCAGCCCAACGTATCGGAATCGGTTAATACACACCAAAGGTGTACAGAAGTCATAGTTTGGTCTATTAGGGCCATTATGGCAGTCAGAGGTTGAAGTGACCAAAGGCTTCAAATCGACGATGCCGGTTAATACACACCAAAGGTGTACAGAAGTCATAGTTTGGTCTATTAGGGCCATTATGGCAGTCAGAGGTTGAAGTGACCAAAGGCTTCAAATCGACGATGCCGGCTGTGCAAAAATACGTGAAAATTCCGATGTCCTGAAATGCAGCCCAACGTATCGGAATCGGTTAATACACACACGAAAACATCACCAAAGGTGTACAGAAGTCATAGTTTGGTCTATTAGGGCCATTATGGCAGTCAGAGGTTGAAGTGACCAAAGGCTTCAAATCGACGATGCCGGCTATGCAAAAATACGTGAAAATTCCGATGTCTGGAAATGCAGCCCAACGTATCGGAATCGGTTAATACACACACGAAAACATCACCAAAGGTGTACAGAAGTCATAGTTTGGTCTATTAGGGCCATTATGGCAGTCAGAGGTTGAAGTGACCAAAGGCTTCAAATCGACGATGCCGGCTATGCAAAAATACGTGAAAATTCCGATGTCACGGAATGCAGCAAAACGTATCGGAATCGGTTAATACACACACGAAAACATAACCAAAGGTGTACAGAAGTCATAGTTTGGTCTATTAGGGCCATTATGGCAGTCAGAGGTTGAAGTGACCAAAGGCTTCAAATCGACGATGCCGGCTATGCAAAAATACGTGAAAATTCCGATGTCACGGAATGCAGCAAAACGTATCGGAATCGGTTAATGCACACACGAAAACATCACCAAAGGTGTACAGAAGTCATAGTTTGGTCTATTAGGGCCATTATGGCAGTCAGAGGTTGAAGTGACCAAAGGCTTCAAATCGACGATGCCGGCTATGCAAAAATACGTGAAAATTCCGATGTCCTGAAATGCAGCCCAACGTATCGGAATCGGTTAATACACACACGAAAACATCACCAAAGGTGTACAGAAGTCATAGTTTGGTCTATTAGGGCCATTATGGCAGTCAGAGGTTGAAGTGACCAAAGGCTTCAAATCGACGATGCCGGCTATGCAAAAATACGTGAATATTCCGATGTCCTGAAATGCAGCCCAACGTATCGGAATCGGTTAATACACACACGAAAACATAACCAAAGGTGTACAGAAGTCATAGCTTGGTTTATTAGGGCCATTATGGCAGTCAGAGGTTGAAGTGACCAAAGGCTTCAAATCGACGATGCCGGCTATGCAAAAATACGTGAAAATTCCGATGTCACGGAATGCAGCAAAACGTATCGGAATCGGTTAATACGCACACGAAAACATAACCAAAGGTGTACAGAAGTCATAGTTTGGTCTATTAGGGCCATTATGGCAGTCAGAGGTTGAAGTGACCAAAGGCTTCAAATCGACGATGCCGGCTATGCAAAAATACGTGAAAATTCCGATGTCCTGAAATGCAGCCCAACGTATCGGAATCGGTTAATACACACACGAAAACATCACCAAAGGTGTACAGAAGTCATAGTTTGGTCTATTAGGGCCATTATGGCAGTCAGAGGTTGAAGTGACCAAAGGCTTCAAATCGACGATGCCGGCTATGCAAAAATACGTGAAAATTCCGATGTCCTTAAATGCAGCCCAACGTATCGGAATCGGTTAATACACACACGAAAACATCACCAAAGGTGTACAGAAGTCATAGTTTGGTCTATTAGGGCCATTATGGCAGTCAGAGGTTGAAGTGACCAAAGGCTTCAAATCGACGACGCCGGCTATGCAAAAATACGTGAAAATTCCGATGTCTGGAAATGCAGCCCAACGTATCGGAATCGGTTAATACACACACGAAAACATCACCAAAGGTGTACAGAAGTCATAGTTTGGTCTATTAGGGCCATTATGGCAGTCAGAGGTTGAAGTGACCAAAGGCTTCAAATCGACGATGCTGGCTATGCAAAAATACGTGAAAATTCCGATGTCACGGAATGCAGCAAAACGTATCGGAATCGGTTAATACACACACGAAAACATAACCAAAGGTGTACAGAAGTCATAGTTTGGTCTATTAGGGCCATTATGGCAGTCAGAGGTTGAAGTGACCAAAGGCTTCAAATCGACGATGCCGGCTATGCAAAAATACGTGAAAATTCCGATGTCACGGAATGCAGCAAAACGTATGGGAATCGGTTAATACACACACGAAAACATCACCAAAGGTGTACAGAAGTCATAGTTTGGTCTATTAGGGCCATTATGGCAGTCAGAGGTTGAAGTGACCAAAGGCTTCAAATCGACGATGCCGGCTATGCAAAAATACGTGAAAATTCCGATGTCCTGAAATGCAGCCCAACGTATCGGAATCGGTTAATACACACACGAAAACATCACCAAAGGTGTACAGAAGTCATAGTTTGGTCTATTAGGGCCATTATGGCAGTCAGAGGTTGAAGTGACCAAAGGCTTCAAATCGACGATGCCGGCTATGCAAAAATACGTGAAAATTCCGATGTCCTTAAATGCAGCCCAACCTATCGGAATCGGTTAATACACACACGAAAACATCACCAAAGGTGTACAGAAGTCATAGTTTGGTCTATTAGGGCCATTATGGCAGTCAGAGGTTGAAGTGACCAAAGGCTTCAAATCGACGATGCAAAAATACGTGAAAATTGAGATGTCCTGAAATGCAGCCCAATGTATCGGAATCGGTTAATACACACACGAAAACATCACCAAAGGTGTACAGAAGTCATAGTTTGGTCTATTAGGGCCATTATGGCAGTCAGAGGTTGAAGTGACCAAAGGCTTCAAATCGACGATGCCGGCTATGCAAAAATACGTGAAAATTATGATGTCCTGAAATGCAGCCCAACGTATCGGAATCGGTTAATACACACACGAAAACATCACCAAAGGTGTACAGAAGTCATAGTTTGGTCTATTAGGGCCATTATGGCAGTCAGAGGTTGAAGTGACCAAAGGCTTCAAATCGACGATGCCGGCTATGCAAAAATACGTGAATATTCCGATGTCCTGAAATGCAGCCCAACGTATCGGAATCGGTTAATACACACACGAAAACATAACCAAAGGTGTACAGAAGTCATAGCTTGGTTTATTAGGGCCATTATGGCAGTCAGAGGTTGAAGTGACCAAAGGCTTCAAATCGACGATGCCGGCTATGCAAAAATACGTGAAAATTCCGATGTCACGGAATGCAGCAAAACGTATCGGAATCGGTTAATACGCACACGAAAACATCACCAAAGGTGTACAGAAGTCATAGTTTGGTCTATTAGGGCCATTATGGCAGTCAGAGGTTGAAGTGACCAAAGGCTTCAAATCGACGATGCCGGCTATGCAAAAATACGTGAAAATTCCGATGTCCTGAAATGCAGCCCAACGTATCGGAATCGGTTAATACACACACGAAAACATCACCAAAGGTGTACAGAAGTCATAGTTTGGTCTATTAGGGCCATTATGGCAGTCAGAGGTTGAAGTGACCAAAGGCTTCAAATCGACGATGCCGGCTATGCAAAAATACGTGAAAATTCCGATGTCCTTAAATGCAGCCCAACGTATCGGAATCGGTTAATACACACACGAAAACATCACCAAAGGTGTACAGAAGTCATAGTTTGGTCTATTAGGGCCATTATGGCAGTCAGAGGTTGAAGTGACCAAAGGCTTCAAATCGACGACGCCGGCTATGCAAAAATACGTGAAAATTCCGATGTCTGGAAATGCAGCCCAACGTATCGGAATCGGTTAATACACACACGAAAACATCACCAAAGGTGTACAGAAGTCATAGTTTGGTCTATTAGGGCCATTATGGCAGTCAGAGGTTGAAGTGACCAAAGGCTTCAAATCGACGATGCTGGCTATGCAAAAATACGTGAAAATTCCGATGTCACGGAATGCAGCAAAACGTATCGGAATCGGTTAATACACACACGAAAACATAACCAAAGGTGTACAGAAGTCATAGTTTGGTCTATTAGGGCCATTATGGCAGTCAGAGGTTGAAGTGACCAAAGGCTTCAAATCGACGATGCCGGCTATGCAAAAATACGTGAAAATTCCGATGTCACGGAATGCAGCAAAACGTATGGGAATCGGTTAATACACACACGAAAACATCACCAAAGGTGTACAGAAGTCATAGTTTGGTCTATTAGGGCCATTATGGCAGTCAGAGGTTGAAGTGACCAAAGGCTTCAAATCGACGATGCCGGCTATGCAAAAATACGTGAAAATTCCGATGTCCTGAAATGCAGCCCAACGTATCGGAATCGGTTAATACACACACGAAAACATCACCAAAGGTGTACAGAAGTCATAGTTTGGTCTATTAGGGCCATTATGGCAGTCAGAGGTTGAAGTGACCAAAGGCTTCAAATCGACGACGCCGGCTATGCAAAAATACGTGAAAATTCCGATGTCTGGAAATGCAGCCCAACGTATCGGAATCGGTTAATACACACACGAAAACATCACCAAAGGTGTACAGAAGTCATAGTTTGGTCTATTAGGGCCATTATGGCAGTCAGAGGTTGAAGTGACCAAAGGCTTCAAATCGACGATGCAAAAATACGTGAAAATTGAGATGTCCTGAAATGCAGCCCAATGTATCGGAATCGGTTAATACACTCACGAAAACATCACCAAAGGTGTACAGAAGTCATAGTTTGGTCTATTAGGGCCATTATGGCAGTCAGAGGTTGAAGTGACCAAAGGCTTCAAATCGACGATGCCGGCTATGCAAAAATACGTGAAAATTCCGATGTCCTGAAATGCAGCCCAACGTATCGGAATTGGTTAATACACACACGAAAACATCACCAAAGGTGTACAGAAGTCATAGTTTGGTCTATTAGGGCCATTATGGCAGTCAGAGGTTGAAGTGACCAAAGGCTTCAAATCGACGATGCCGGCTATGCAAAAATACGTGAAAATTCCGATGTCTGGAAATGCAGCCCAACGTATCGGAATCGGTTAATACACACACGAAAACATCACCAAAGGTGTACAGAAGTCATAGTTTGGTCTATTAGGGCCATTATGGCAGTCAGAGGTTGAAGTGACCAAAGGCTTCAAATCGACGATGCCGGCTATGCAAAAATACGTGAAAATTCCGATGTCACGGAATGCAGCAAAACGTATCGGAATCGGTTAATACACACACGAAAACATCACCAAAGGTGTACAGAAGTCATAGTTTGGTCTATTAGGGCCATTATGGCAGTCAGAGGTTGAAGTGACCAAAGGCTTCAAATCGACGATGCCGGCTATGCAAAAATAAGTGAAAATTCCGATGTCCTGAAATGCAGCCCAACGTATCGGAATCGGTTAATACACACACGAAAACATCACCAAAGGTGTACAGAAGTCATAGTTTGGTCTATTAGGGCCATTATGGCAGTCAGAGGTTGAAGTGACCAAAGGCTTCAAATCGACGATGCCGGCTATGCAAAAATACGTGAAAATTCCGATGTCCTGAAATGCAGCCCAACGTATCGGAATCGGTTAATACACACACGAAAACATCACCAAAGGTGTACAGAAGTCATAGTTTGGTCTATTAGGGCCATTATGGCAGTCAGAGGTTGAAGTGACCAAAGGCTTCAAATCGACGATGCCGGCTATGCAAAAATACGTGAATATTCCGATGTCCTGAAATGCAGCCCAACGTATCGGAATCGGTTAATACACACACGAAAACATAACCAAAGGTGTACAGAAGTCATAGCTTGGTTTATTAGGGCCATTATGGCAGTCAGAGGTTG
Source organism: Eristalis tenax (assembly GCA_905231855.2). Lineage (NCBI taxonomy): Eukaryota > Metazoa > Arthropoda > Insecta > Diptera > Syrphidae > Eristalis > Eristalis tenax. The sequence goes on from CAJNIU020000136.1 coordinate 18,077, forward strand.
AAGTGACCAAAGGCTTCAAATCGACGATGCCGGCTATGCAAAAATACGTGAAAATTCCGATGTCACGGAATGCAGCAAAACGTATCGGAATCGGTTAATACGCACACGAAAACATCACCAAAGGTGTACAGAAGTCATAGTTTGGTCTATTAGGGCCATTATGGCAGTCAGAGGTTGAAGTGACCAAAGGCTTCAAATCGACGATGCCGGCTATGCAAAAATACGTGAAAATTCCGATGTCCTGAAATGCAGCCCAACGTATCGGAATCGGTTAATACACACACGAAAACATCACCAAAGGTGTACAGAAGTCATAGTTTGGTCTATTAGGGCCATTATGGCAGTCAGAGGTTGAAGTGACCAAAGGCTTCAAATCGACGATGCCGGCTATGCAAAAATACGTGAAAATTCCGATGTCCTTAAATGCAGCCCAACGTATCGGAATCGGTTAATACACACACGAAAACATCACCAAAGGTGTACAGAAGTCATAGTTTGGTCTATTAGGGCCATTATGGCAGTCAGAGGTTGAAGTGACCAAAGGCTTCAAATCGACGATGCAAAAATACGTGAAAATTGAGATGTCCTGAAATGCAGCCCAATGTATCGGAATCGGTTAATACACTCACGAAAACATCACCAAAGGTGTACAGAAGTCATAGTTTGGTCTATTAGGGCCATTATGGCAGTCAGAGGTTGAAGTGACCAAAGGCTTCAAATCGACGATGCCGGCTATGCAAAAATACGTGAAAATTCCGATGTCCTGAAATGCAGCCCAACGTATCGGAATTGGTTAATACACACACGAAAACATCACCAAAGGTGTACAGAAGTCATAGTTTGGTCTATTAGGGCCATTATGGCAGTCAGAGGTTGAAGTGACCAAAGGCTTCAAATCGACGATGCCGGCTATGCAAAAATAACGTGAAAATTCCGATGTCTGGAAATGCAGCCCAACGTATCGGAATCGGTTAATACACACACGAAAACATCACCAAAGGTGTACAGAAGTCATAGTTTGGTCTATTAGGGCCATTATGGCAGTCAGAGGTTGAAGTGACCAAAGGTTTCAAATCGACGATGCCGGCTATGCAAAAATACGTGAAAATTCCGATGTCACGGAATGCAGCAAAACGTATCGGAATCGGTTAATACACACACGAAAACATCACCAAAGGTGTACAGAAGTCATAGTTTGGTCTATTAGGGCCATTATGGCAGTCAGAGGTTGAAGTGACCAAAGGCTTCAAATCGACGATGCCGGCTATGCAAAAATAAGTGAAAATTCCGATGTCCTGAAATGCAGCCCAACGTATCGGAATCGGTTAATACACACACGAAAACATCACCAAGGTGTACAGAAGTCATAGTTTGGTCTATTAGGGCCATTATGGCAGTCAGAGGTTGAAGTGACCAAAGGCTTCAAATCGACGATGCCGGCTATGCAAAAATACGTGAAAATTCCGATGTCCTGAAATGCAGCCCAACGTATCGGAATCGGTTAATACACACACGAAAACATCACCAAAGGTGTACAGAAGTCATAGTTTGGTCTATTAGGGCCATTATGGCAGTCAGAGGTTGAAGTGACCAAAGGCTTCAAATCGACGATGCCGGCTATGCAAAAATACGTGAATATTCCGATGTCCTGAAATGCAGCCCAACGTATCGGAATCGGTTAATACACACACGAAAACATAACCAAAGGTGTACAGAAGTCATAGCTTGGTTTATTAGGGCCATTATGGCAGTCAGAGGTTGCAGTGACCAAAGGCTTCAAATCGACGATGCCGGCTATGCAAAAATACGTGAAAATTCCGATGTCACGGAATGCAGCAAAACGTATCGGAATCGGTTAATACGCACACGAAAACATCACCAAAGGTGTACAGAAGTCATAGTTTGGTCTATTAGGGCCATTATGGCAGTCAGAGGTTGAAGTGACCAAAGGCTTCAAATCGACGATGCCGGCTATGCAAAAATACGTGAAAATTCCGATGTCCTGAAATGCAGCCCAACGTATCGGAATCGGTTAATACACACACGAAAACATCACCAAAGGTGTACAGAAGTCATAGTTTGGTCTATTAGGGCCATTATGGCAGTCAGAGGTTGAAGTGACCAAAGGCTTCAAATCGACGATGCCGGCTATGCAAAAATACGTGAAAATTCCGATGTCCTTAAATGCAGCCCAACGTATCGGAATCGGTTAATACACACACGAAAACATCACCAAAGGTGTACAGAAGTCATAGTTTGGTCTATTAGGGCCATTATGGCAGTCAGAGGTTGAAGTGACCAAAGGCTTCAAATCGACGACGCCGGCTATGCAAAAATACGTGAAAATTCCGATGTCTGGAAATGCAGCCCAACGTATCGGAATCGGTTAATACACACACGAAAACATCACCAAAGGTGTACAGAAGTCATAGTTTGGTCTATTAGGGCCATTATGGCAGTCAGAGGTTGAAGTGACCAAAGGCTTCAAATCGACGATGCTGGCTATGCAAAAATACGTGAAAATTCCGATGTCACGGAATGCAGCAAAACGTATCGGAATCGGTTAATACACACACGAAAACATAACCAAAGGTGTACAGAAGTCATAGTTTGGTCTATTAGGGCCATTATGGCAGTCAGAGGTTGAAGTGACCAAAGGCTTCAAATCGACGATGCCGGCTATGCAAAAATACGTGAAAATTCCGATGTCACGGAATGCAGCAAAACGTATCGGAATCGGTTAATACACACACGAAAACATCACCAAAGGTGTACAGAAGTCATAGTTTGGTCTATTAGGGCCATTATGGCAGTCAGAGGTTGAAGTGACCAAAGGCTTCAAATCGACGATGCCGGCTATGCAAAAATACGTGAAAATTCCGATGTCCTGAAATGCAGCCCAACGTATCGGAATCGGTTAATACACACACGAAAACATCACTAAAGGTGTACAGAAGTCATAGTTTGGTCTATTAGGGCCATTATGGCAGTCAGAGGTTGAAGTGACCAAAGGCTTCAAATCGACGATGCCGGCTATGCAAAAATACGTGAAAATTCCGATGTCCTTAAATGCAGCCCAACCTATCGGAATCGGTTAATACACACACGAAAACATCACCAAAGGTGTACAGAAGTCATAGTTTGGTCTATTAGGGCCATTATGGCAGTCAGAGGTTGAAGTGACCAAAGGCTTCAAATCGACGATGCAAAAATACGTGAAAATTGAGATGTCCTGAAATGCAGCCCAACGTATCGGAATCGGTTAATACACTCACGAAAACATCACCAAAGGTGTACAGAAGTCATAGTTTGGTCTATTAGGGCCATTATGGCAGTCAGAGGTTGAAGTGACCAAAGGCTTCAAATCGACGATGCCGGCTATGCAAAAATACGTGAAAATTCCGATGTCCTGAAATGCAGCCCAACGTATCGGAATTGGTTAATACACACACGAAAACATCACCAAAGGTGTACAGAAGTCATAGTTTGGTCTATTAGGGCCATTATGGCAGTCAGAGGTTGAAGTGACCAAAGGCTTCAAATCGACGATGCCGGCTATGCAAAAATACGTGAAAATTCCGATGTCCTTAAATGCAGCCCAACGTATCGGAATCGGTTAATACACACACGAAAACATCACCAAAGGTGTACAGAAGTCATAGTTTGGTCTATTAGGGCCATTATGGCAGTCAGAGGTTGAAGTGACCAAAGGCTTCAAATCGACGACGCCGGCTATGCAAAAATACGTGAAAATTCCGATGTCTGGAAATGCAGCCCAACGTATCGGAATCGGTTAATACACACACGAAAACATCACCAAAGGTGTACAGAAGTCATAGTTTGGTCTATTAGGGCCATTATGGCAGTCAGAGGTTGAAGTGACCAAAGGCTTCAAATCGACGATGCTGGCTATGCAAAAATACGTGAAAATTCCGATGTCACGGAATGCAGCAAAACGTATCGGAATCGGTTAATACACACACGAAAACATAACCAAAGGTGTACAGAAGTCATAGTTTGGTCTATTAGGGCCATTATGGCAGTCAGAGGTTGAAGTGACCAAAGGCTTCAAATCGACGATGCCGGCTATGCAAAAATACGTGAAAATTCCGATGTCACGGAATGCAGCAAAACGTATCGGAATCGGTTAATACACACACGAAAACATCACCAAAGGTGTACAGAAGTCATAGTTTGGTCTATTAGGGCCATTATGGCAGTCAGAGGTTGAAGTGACCAAAGGCTTCAAATCGACGATGCCGGCTATGCAAAAATACGTGAAAATTCCGATGTCCTGAAATGCAGCCCAACGTATCGGAATCGGTTAATACACACACGAAAACATCACTAAAGGTGTACAGAAGTCATAGTTTGGTCTATTAGGGCCATTATGGCAGTCAGAGGTTGAAGTGACCAAAGGCTTCAAATCGACGATGCCGGCTATGCAAAAATACGTGAAAATTCCGATGTCCTTAAATGCAGCCCAACCTATCGGAATCGGTTAATACACACACGAAAACATCACCAAAGGTGTACAGAAGTCATAGTTTGGTCTATTAGGGCCATTATGGCAGTCAGAGGTTGAAGTGACCAAAGGCTTCAAATCGACGATGCAAAAATACGTGAAAATTGAGATGTCCTGAAATGCAGCCCAATGTATCGGAATCGGTTAATACACTCACGAAAACATCACCAAAGGTGTACAGAAGTCATAGTTTGGTCTATTAGGGCCATTATGGCAGTCAGAGGTTGAAGTGACCAAAGGCTTCAAATCGACGATGCCGGCTATGCAAAAATACGTGAAAATTCCGATGTCCTGAAATGCAGCCCAACGTATCGGAATTGGTTAATACACACACGAAAACATCACCAAAGGTGTACAGAAGTCATAGTTTGGTCTATTAGGGCCATTATGGCAGTCAGAGGTTGAAGTGACCAAAGGCTTCAAATCGACGATGCCGGCTATGCAAAAATAAGTGAAAATTCCGATGTCCTGAAATGCAGCCCAACGTATCGGAATTGGTTAATACACACACGAAAACATCACCAAAGGTGTACAGAAGTCATAGTTTGGTCTATTAGGGCCATTATGGCAGTCAGAGGTTGAAGTGACCAAAGGCTTCAAATCGACGATGCTGGCTATGCAAAAATACGTGAAAATTCCGATGTCACGGAATGCAGCAAAACGTATCGGAATCGGTTAATACACACACGAAAACATAACCAAAGGTGTACAGAAGTCATAGTTTGGTCTATTAGGGCCATTATGGCAGTCAGAGGTTGAAGTGACCAAAGGCTTCAAATCGACGATGCCGGCTATGCAAAAATACGTGAAAATTCCGATGTCACGGAATGCAGCAAAACGTATCGGAATCGGTTAATACACACACGAAAACATCACCAAAGGTGTACAGAAGTCATAGTTTGGTCTATTAGGGCCATTATGGCAGTCAGAGGTTGAAGTGACCAAAGGCTTCAAATCGACGATGCCGGCTATGCAAAAATACGTGAAAATTCCGATGTCCTGAAATGCAGCCCAACGTATCGGAATCGGTTAATACACACACGAAAACATCACCAAAGGTGTACAGAAGTCATAGTTTGGTCTATTAGGGCCATTATGGCAGTCAGAGGTTGAAGTGACCAAAGGCTTCAATCGACGATGCCGGCTATGCAAAAATACGTGAAAATTCCGATGTCGGAATCGGTTAATACACACACGAAAACATCACCAAAGGTGTACAGAAGTCATAGTTTGGTCTATTAGGGCCATTATGGCAGTCAGAGGTTGAAGTGACCAAAGGCTTCAAATCGACGATGCCGGCTATGCAAAAATACGTGAAAATTCCGATGTCGGAATCGGTTAATACACACACGAAAACATAACCAAAGGTGTACAGAAGTCATAGTTTGGTCTATTAGGGCCTTATGGCAGTCAGAGGTTGAAGTGACCAAAGGCTTCAAATCGACGATGCCGGCTATGCAAAAATAAGTGAAAATTCCGATGTCCTGAAATGCAGCCCAACGTATCGGAATCGGTTAATACACACACGAAAACATCACCAAAGGTGTACAGAAGTCATAGTTTGGTCTATTAGGGCCATTATGGCAGTCAGAGGTTGAAGTGACCAAAGGCTTCAAATCGACGATGCCGGCTATGCAAAAATACGTGAAAATTCCGATGTCGGAATCGGTTAATACACACACGAAAACATCACCAAAGGTGTACAGAAGTCATAGTTTGGTCTATTAGGGCCATTATGGCAGTCAGAGGTTGAAGTGACCAAAGGCTTCAAATCGACGATGCCGGCTATGCAAAAATACGTGAAAATTCCGATGTCCTGAAATGCAGCCCAACGTATCGGAATCGGTTAATACACACACGAAAACATCACCAAAGGTGTACAGAAGTCATAGTTTGGTCTATTAGGGCCATTATGGCAGTCAGAGGTTGAAGTGACCAAAGGCTTCAAATCGACGATGCCGGCTATGCAAAAATACGTGAAAATTCCGATGTCCTTAAATGCAGCCCAACGTATCGGAATCGGTTAATACACACACGAAAACATCACCAAAGGTGTACAGAAGTCATAGTTTGGTCTATTAGGGCCATTATGGCAGTCAGAGGTTGAAGTGACCAAAGGCTTCAAATCGACGACGCCGGCTATGCAAAAATACGTGAAAATTCCGATGTCTGGAAATGCAGCCCAACGTATCGGAATCGGTTAATACACACACGAAAACATCACCAAAGGTGTACAGAAGTCATAGTTTGGTCTATTAGGGCCATTATGGCAGTCAGAGGTTGAAGTGACCAAAGGCTTCAAATCGACGATGCTGGCTATGCAAAAATACGTGAAAATTCCGATGTCACGGAATGCAGCAAAACGTATCGGAATCGGTTAATACACACACGAAAACATAACCAAAGGTGTACAGAAGTCATAGTTTGGTCTATTAGGGCCATTATGGCAGTCAGAGGTTGAAGTGACCAAAGGCTTCAAATCGACGATGCCGGCTATGCAAAAATACGTGAAAATTCCGATGTCACGGAATGCAGCAAAACGTATCGGAATCGGTTAATACACACACGAAAACATCACCAAAGGTGTACAGAAGTCATAGTTTGGTCTATTAGGGCCATTATGGCAGTCAGAGGTTGAAGTGACCAAAGGCTTCAAATCGACGATGCCGGCTATGCAAAAATACGTGAAAATTCCGATGTCCTGAAATGCAGCCCAACGTATCGGAATCGGTTAATACACACACGAAAACATCACTAAAGGTGTACAGAAGTCATAGTTTGGTCTATTAGGGCCATTATGGCAGTCAGAGGTTGAAGTGACCAAAGGCTTCAAATCGACGATGCCGGCTATGCAAAAATACGTGAAAATTCCGATGTCCTTAAATGCAGCCCAACCTATCGGAATCGGTTAATACACACACGAAAACATCACCAAAGGTGTACAGAAGTCATAGTTTGGTCTATTAGGGCCATTATGGCAGTCAGAGGTTGAAGTGACCAAAGGCTTCAAATCGACGATGCAAAAATACGTGAAAATTGAGATGTCCTGAAATGCAGCCCAATGTATCGGAATCGGTTAATACACTCACGAAAACATCACCAAAGGTGTACAGAAGTCATAGTTTGGTCTATTAGGGCCATTATGGCAGTCAGAGGTTGAAGTGACCAAAGGCTTCAAATCGACGATGCCGGCTATGCAAAAATACGTGAAAATTCCGATGTCCTGAAATGCAGCCCAACGTATCGGAATTGGTTAATACACACACGAAAACATCACCAAAGGTGTACAGAAGTCATAGTTTGGTCTATTAGGGCCATTATGGCAGTCAGAGGTTGAAGTGACCAAAGGCTTCAAATCGACGATGCCGGCTATGCAAAAATAAGTGAAAATTCCGATGTCATGAAATGCAGCCCAACGTATCGGAATTGGTTAATACACACACGAAAACATCACCAAAGGTGTACAGAAGTCATAGTTTGGTCTATTAGGGCCATTATGGCAGTCAGAGGTTGAAGTGACCAAAGGCTTCAAATCGACGATGCTGGCTATGCAAAAATACGTGAAAATTCCGATGTCACGGAATGCAGCAAAACGTATCGGAATCGGTTAATACACACACGAAAACATAACCAAAGGTGTACAGAAGTCATAGTTTGGTCTATTAGGGCCATTATGGCAGTCAGAGGTTGAAGTGACCAAAGGCTTCAAATCGACGATGCCGGCTATGCAAAAATACGTGAAAATTCCGATGTCACGGAATGCAGCAAAACGTATCGGAATCGGTTAATACACACACGAAAACATCACCAAAGGTGTACAGAAGTCATAGTTTGGTCTATTAGGGCCATTATGGCAGTCAGAGGTTGAAGTGACCAAAGGCTTCAAATCGACGATGCCGGCTATGCAAAAATACGTGAAAATTCCGATGTCCTGAAATGCAGCCCAACGTATCGGAATCGGTTAATACACACACGAAAACATCACCAAAGGTGTACAGAAGTCATAGTTTGGTCTATTAGGGCCATTATGGCAGTCAGAGGTTGAAGTGACCAAAGGCTTCAAATCGACGATGCCGGCTATGCAAAAATACGTGAAAATTCCGATGTCGGAATCGGTTAATACACACACGAAAACATCACCAAAGGTGTACAGAAGTCATAGTTTGGTCTATTAGGGCCATTATGGCAGTCAGAGGTTGAAGTGACCAAAGGCTTCAAATCGACGATGCCGGCTATGCAAAAATACGTGAAAATTCCGATGTCGGAATCGGTTAATACACACACGAAAACATAACCAAAGGTGTACAGAAGTCATAGTTTGGTCTATTAGGGCCTTATGGCAGTCAGAGGTTGAAGTGACCAAAGGCTTCAAATCGACGATGCCGGCTATGCAAAAATCAGTGAAAATTCCGATGTCCTGAAATGCAGCCCAACGTATCGGAATCGGTTAATACACACACGAAAACATCACCAAAGGTGTACAGAAGTCATAGTTTGGTCTATTAGGGCCATTATGGCAGTCAGAGGTTGAAGTGACCAAAGGCTTCAAATCGACGATGCCGGCTATGCAAAAATACGTGAAAATTCCGATGTCGGAATCGGTTAATACACACACGAAAACATCACCAAAGGTGTACAGAAGTCATAGTTTGGTCTATTAGGGCCATTATGGCAGTCAGAGGTTGAAGTGACCAAAGGCTTCAAATCGACGATGCCGGCTATGCAAAAATACGTGAAAATTCCGATGTCACGGAATGCAGCAAAACGTATCGGAATCGGTTAATACACACACGAAAACATCACCAAAGGTGTACAGAAGTCATAGTTTGGTCTATTAGGGCCATTATGGCAGTCAGAGGTTGAAGTGACCAAAGGCTTCAAATCGACGATGCCGGCTATGCAAAAATACGTGAAAATTCCGATGTCACGGAATGCAGCAAAACGTATCGGAATCGGTTAATACACACACGAAAACATCACCAAAGGTGTACAGAAGTCATAGTTTGGTCTATTAGGGCCATTATGGCAGTCAGAGGTTGAAGTGACCAAAGGCTTCAAATCGACGATGCCGGCTATGCAAAAATACGTGAAAATTCCGATGTCCTGAAATGCAGCCCAACGTATCGGAATCGGTTAATACACACACGAAAACATCACCAAAGGTGTACAGAAGTCATAGTTTGGTCTATTAGGGCCATTATGGCAGTCAGAGGTTGAAGTGACCAAAGGCTTCAAATCGACGATGCAAAAATACGTGAAAATTGAGATGTCCTGAAATGCAGCCCAATGTATCGGAATCGGTTAATACACTCACGAAAACATCACCAAAGGTGTACAGAAGTCATAGTTTGGTCTATTAGGGCCATTATGGCAGTCAGAGGTTGAAGTGACCAAAGGCTTCAAATCGACGATGCCGGCTATGCAAAAATACGTGAAAATTCCGATGTCCTGAAATGCAGCCCAACGTATCAGAATCGGTTAATACACACACGAAAACATCACCAAAGGTGTACAGAAGTCATAGTTTGGTCTATTAGGGCCATTATGGCAGTCAGAGGTTGAAGTGACCAAAGGCTTCAAATCGACGATGCCGGCTATGCAAAAATACGTGAAAATTCCGATGTCCTGAAATGCAGCCCAACGTATCGGAATCGGTTAATACACACACGAAAACATCACCAAAGGTGTACAGAAGTCATAGTTTGGTCTATTAGGGCCATTATGGCAGTCAGAGGGTGAAGTGACCAAAGGCTTCAAATCGACGATGCCGGCTATGCAAAAATACGTGAAAATTCCGATGTCCTGAAATGCAGCCCAACGTATCGGAATTGGTTAATACACACACGAAAACATCACCAAAGGTGTACAGAAGTCATAGTTTGGTCTATTAGGGCCATTATGGCAGTCAGAGGTTGAAGTGACCAAAGGCTTCAAATCGACGATGCTGGCTATGCAAAAATACGTGAAAATTCCGATGTCACGGAATGCAGCAAAACGTATCGGAATCGGTTAATACACACACGAAAACATAACCAAAGGTGTACAGAAGTCATAGTTTGGTCTATTAGGGCCATTATGGCAGTCAGAGGTTGAAGTGACCAAAGGCTTCAAATCGACGATGCCGGCTATGCAAAAATACGTGAAAATTCCGATGTCACGGAATGCAGCAAAACGTATCGGAATCGGTTAATACACACACGAAAACATCACCAAAGGTGTACAGAAGTCATAGTTTGGTCTATGAGGGCCATTATGGCAGTCAGAGGTTGAAGTGACCAAAGGCTTCAAATCGACGATGCCGGCTATGCAAAAATACGTGAAAATTCCGATGTCCTGAAATGCAGCCCAACGTATCGGAATCGGTTAATACACACACGAAAACATCACTAAAGGTGTACAGAAGTCATAGTTTGGTCTATTAGGGCCATTATGGCAGTCAGAGGTTGAAGTGACCAAAGGCTTCAAATCGACGATGCCGGCTATGCAAAAATACGTGAAAATTCCGATGTCCTGAAATGCAGCCCAACGTATCGGAATCGGTTAATACACACACGAAAACATCACCAAAGGTGTACAGAAGTCATAGTTTGGTCTATTAGGGCCATTATGGCAGTCAGAGGTTGAAGTGACCAAAGGCTTCAAATCGACGATGCCGGCTATGCAAAAATACGTGAAAATTCCGATGTCCTGAAATGCAGCCCTACGTATCAGAATCGGTTAATACACACACGAAAACATAACCAAAGGTGTACAGAAGTCATAGCTTGGTTTATTAGGGCCATTATGGCAGTCAGAGGTTGAAGTGACCAAAGGCTTCAAATCGACGATGCCGGCTATGCAAAAATACGTGAAAATTCCGATGTCCTGAAATGCAGCCCAATGTATCGGAATCGGTTAATACACTCACGAAAACATCACCAAAGGTGTACAGAAGTCATAGTTTGGTCTATTAGGGCCATTATGGCAGTCAGAGGTTGAAGTGACCAAAGGCTTCAAATCGACGATGCCGGCTATGCAAAAATACGTGAAAATTCCGATGTCCTGAAATGCAGCCCAACGTATCGGAATTGGTTAATACACACACGAAAACATCACCAAAGGTGTACAGAAGTCATAGTTTGGTCTATTAGGGCCATTATGGCAGTCAGAGGTTGAAGTGACCAAAGGCTTCAAATCGACGATGCCGGCTATGCAAAAATAAGTGAAAATTCCGATGTCCTGAAATGCAGCCCAACGTATCGGAATTGGTTAATACACACACGAAAACATCACCAAAGGTGTACAGAAGTCATAGTTTGGTCTATTAGGGCCATTATGGCAGTCAGAGGTTGAAGTGACCAAAGGCTTCAAATCGACGATGCTGGCTATGCAAAAATACGTGAAAATTCCGATGTCACGGAATGCAGCAAAACGTATCGGAATCGGTTAATACACACACGAAAACATAACCAAAGGTGTACAGAAGTTATAGTTTGGTCTATTAGGGCCATTATGGCAGTCAGAGGTTGAAGTGACCAAAGGCTTCAAATCGACGATGCCGGCTATGCAAAAATACGTGAAAATTCCGATGTCACGGAATGCAGCAAAACGTATCGGAATCGGTTAATACACACACGAAAACATCACCAAAGGTGTACAGAAGTCATAGTTTGGTCTATTAGGGCCATTATGGCAGTCAGAGGTTGAAGTGACCAAAGGCTTCAAATCGACGATGCCGGCTATGCAAAAATACGTGAAAATTCCGATGTCCTGAGATGCAGCCCAACGTATCGGAATCGGTTAATACACACACGAAAACATCACCAAAGGTGTACAGAAGTCATAGTTTGGTCTATTAGGGCCATTATGGCAGTCAGAGGTTGAAGTGACCAAAGGCTTCAAATCGACGATGCAAAAATACGTGAAAATTGAGATGTCCTGAAATGCAGCCCAATGTATCGGAATCGGTTAATACACTCACGAAAACATCACCAAAGGTGTACAGAAGTCATAGTTTGGTCTATTAGGGCCATTATGGCAGTCAGAGGTTGAAGTGACCAAAGGCTTCAAATCGACGATGCCGGCTATGCAAAAATACGTGAAAATTCCGATGTCCTGAAATGCAGCCCAACGTATCGGAATTGGTTAATACACACACGAAAACATCACCAAAGGTGTACAGAAGTCATAGTTTGGTCTATTAGGGCCATTATGGCAGTCAGAGGTTGAAGTGACCAAAGGCTTCAAATCGACGATGCCGGCTATGCAAAAATAAGTGAAAATTCCGATGTCCTGAAATGCAGCCCAACGTATCGGAATTGGTTAATACACACACGAAAACATCACCAAAGGTGTACAGAAGTCATAGTTTGGTCTATTAGGGCCATTATGGCAGTCAGAGGTTGAAGTGACCAAAGGCTTCAAATCGACGATGCTGGCTATGCAAAAATACGTGAAAATTCCGATGTCACGGAATGCAGCAAAACGTATCGGAATCGGTTAATACACACACGAAAACATAACCAAAGGTGTACAGAAGTCATAGTTTGGTCTATTAGGGCCATTATGGCAGTCAGAGGTTGAAGTGACCAAAGGCTTCAAATCGACGATGCCGGCTATGCAAAAATACGTGAAAATTCCGATGTCACGGAATGCAGCAAAACGTATCGGAATCGGTTAATACACACACGAAAACATCACCAAAGGTGTACAGAAGTCATAGTTTGGTCTATTAGGGCCATTATGGCAGTCAGAGGGTGAAGTGACCAAAGGCTTCAAATCGACGATGCCGGCTATGCAAAAATACGTGAAAATTCCGATGTCCTGAAATGCAGCCCAACGTATCGGAATCGGTTAATACACACACGAAAACATCACCAAAGGTGTACAGAAGTCATAGTTTGGTCTATTAGGGCCATTATGGCAGTCAGAGGTTGAAGTGACCAAAGGCTTCAAATCGACGATGCCGGCTATGCAAAAATACGTGAAAATTCCGATGTCGGAATCGGTTAATACACACACGAAAACATCACCAAAGGTGTACAGAAGTCATAGTTTGGTCTATTAGGGCCATTATGGCAGTCAGAGGTTGAAGTGACCAAAGGCTTCAAATCGACGATGCCGGCTATGCAAAAATACGTGAAAATTCCGATGTCGGAATCGGTTAATACACACACGAAAACATAACCAAAGGTGTACAGAAGTCATAGTTTGGTCTATTAGGGCCTTATGGCAGTCAGAGGTTGAAGTGACCAAAGGCTTCAAATCGACGATGCCGGCTATGCAAAAATAAGTGAAAATTCCGATGTCCTGAAATGCAGCCCAACGTATCGGAATCGGTTAATACACACACGAAAACATCACCAAAGGTGTACAGAAGTCATAGTTTGGTCTATTAGGGCCATTATGGCAGTCAGAGGTTGAAGTGACCAAAGGCTTCAAATCGACGATGCCGGCTATGCAAAAATACGTGAAAATTCCGATGTCGGAATCGGTTAATACACACACGAAAACATCACCAAAGGTGTACAGAAGTCATAGTTTGGTCTATTAGGGCCATTATGGCAGTCAGAGGTTGAAGTGACCAAAGGCTTCAAATCGACGATGCCGGCTATGCAAAAATACGTGAAAATTCCGATGTCACGGAATGCAGCAAAACGTATCGGAATCGGTTAATACACACACGAAAACATAACCAAAGGTGTACAGAAGTCATAGTTTGGTCTATTAGGGCCATTATGGCAGTCAGAGGTTGAAGTGACCAAAGGCTTCAAATCGACGATGCCGGCTATGCAAAAATACGTGAAAATTCCGATGTCACGGAATGCAGCAAAACGTATCGGAATCGGTTAATACACACACGAAAACATCACCAAAGGTGTACAGAAGTCATAGTTTGGTCTATTAGGGCCATTATGGCAGTCAGAGGTTGAAGTGACCAAAGGCTTCAAATCGACGATGCCGGCTATGCAAAAATACGTGAAAATTCCGATGTCCTGAAATGCAGCCCAACGTATCGGAATCGGTTAATACACACACGAAAACATCACCAAAGGTGTACAGAAGTCATAGTTTGGTCTATTAGGGCCATTATGGCAGTCAGAGGTTGAAGTGACCAAAGGCTTCAAATCGACGATGCAAAAATACGTGAAAATTGAGATGTCCTGAAATGCAGCCCAATGTATCGGAATCGGTTAATACACTCACGAAAACATCACCAAAGGTGTACAGAAGTCATAGTTTGGTCTATTAGGGCCATTATGGCAGTCAGAGGTTGAAGTGACCAAAGGCTTCAAATCGACGATGCCGGCTATGCAAAAATACGTGAAAATTCCGATGTCCTGAAATGCAGCCCAACGTATCGGAATTGGTTAATACACACACGAAAACATCACCAAAGGTGTACAGAAGTCATAGTTTGGTCTATTAGGGCCATTATGGCAGTCAGAGGTTGAAGTGACCAAAGGCTTCAAATCGACGATGCAAAAATACGTGAAAATTGAGATGTCCTGAAATGCAGCCCAATGTATCGGAATCGGTTAATACACTCACGAAAACATCACCAAAGGTGTACAGAAGTCATAGTTTGGTCTATTAGGGCCATTATGGCAGTCAGAGGTTGAAGTGACCAAAGGCTTCAAATCGACGATGCCGGCTATGCAAAAATACGTGAAAATTCCGATGTCCTGAAATGCAGCCCAACGTATCGGAATTGGTTAATACACACACGAAAACATCACCAAAGGTGTACAGAAGTCATAGTTTGGTCTATTAGGGCCATTATGGCAGTCAGAGGTTGAAGTGACCAAAGGCTTCAAATCGACGATGCCGGCTATGCAAAAATAAGTGAAAATTCCGATGTCCTGAAATGCAGCCCAACGTATCGGAATTGGTTAATACACACACGAAAACATCACCAAAGGTGTACAGAAGTCATAGTTTGGTCTATTAGGGCCATTATGGCAGTCAGAGGTTGAAGTGACCAAAGGCTTCAAATCGACGATGCTGGGCTATGCAAAAATACGTGAAAATTCCGATGTCACGGAATGCAGCAAAACGTATCGGAATCGGTTAATACACACACGAAAACATAACCAAAGGTGTACAGAAGTCATAGTTTGGTCTATTAGGGCCATTATGGCAGTCAGAGGTTGAAGTGACCAAAGGCTTCAAATCGACGATGCCGGCTATGCAAAAATACGTGAAAATTCCGATGTCACGGAATGCAGCAAAACGTATCGGAATCGGTTAATACACACACGAAAACATCACCAAAGGTGTACAGAAGTCATAGTTTGGTCTATTAGGGCCATTATGGCAGTCAGAGGTTGAAGTGACCAAAGGCTTCAAATCGACGATGCCGGCTATGCATAAATACGTGAAAATTCCGATGTCCTGAAATGCAGCCCAACGTATCGGAATCGGTTAATACACACACGAAAACATCACCAAAGGTGTACAGAAGTCATAGTTTGGTCTATTAGGGCCATTATGGCAGTCAGAGGTTGAAGTGACCAAAGGCTTCAAATCGACGATGCCGGCTATGCAAAAATACGTGAAAATTCCGATGTCGGAATCGGTTAATACACACACGAAAACATCACCAAAGGTGTACAGAAGTCATAGTTTGGTCTATTAGGGCCATTATGGCAGTCAGAGGTTGAAGTGACCAAAGGCTTCAAATCGACGATGCCGGCTATGCAAAAATACGTGAAAATTCCGATGTCGGAATCGGTTAATACACACACGAAAACATCACCAAAGGTGTACAGAAGTCATAGTTTGGTCTATTAGGGCCATTATGGCAGTCAGAGGTTGAAGTGACCAAAGGCTTCAAATCGACGATGCTGGCTATGCAAAAATACGTGAAAATTCCGATGTCACGGAATGCAGCAAAACGTATCGGAATCGGTTAATACACACACGAAAACATCACCAAAGGTGTACAGAAGTCATAGTTTGGTCTATTAGGGCCATTATGGCAGTCAGAGGTTGAAGTGACCAAAGGCTTCAAATCGACGATGCCGGCTATGCAAAAATACGTGAAAATTCCGATGTCCTGAAATGCAGCCCAACGTATCGGAATCGGTTAATACACACACGAAAACATCACCAAAGGTGTACAGAAGTCATAGTTTGGTCTATTAGGGCCATTATGGCAGTCAGAGGTTGAAGTGACCAAAGGCTTCAAATCGACGATGCCGGCTAT
Organism: Eristalis tenax; assembly: GCA_905231855.2. Taxonomy (NCBI): domain Eukaryota; kingdom Metazoa; phylum Arthropoda; class Insecta; order Diptera; family Syrphidae; genus Eristalis; species Eristalis tenax. The sequence goes on from CAJNIU020000136.1 coordinate 34,789, forward strand.
GCAAAAATACGTGAAAATTCCGATGTCGGAATCGGTTAATACACACACGAAAACATCACCAAAGGTGTACAGAAGTCATAGTTTGGTCTATTAGGGCCATTATGGCAGTCAGAGGTTGAAGTGACCAAAGGCTTCAAATCGACGATGCCGGCTATGCAAAAATACGTGAAAATTCCGATGTCCTGAAATGCAGCCCAACGTATCGGAATCGGTTAATACACACACGAAAACATCACCAAAGGTGTACAGAAGTCATAGTTTGGTCTATTAGGGCCATTATGGCAGTCAGAGGTTGAAGTGACCAAAGGCTTCAAATCGACGATGCCGGCTATGCAAAAATACGTGAAAATTCCGATGTCGGAATCGGTTAATACACACACGAAAACATCACCAAAGGTGTACAGAAGTCATAGTTTGGTCTATTAGGGCCATTATGGCAGTCAGAGGTTGAAGTGACCAAAGGCTTCAAATCGACGATGCCGGCTATGCAAAAATACGTGAAAATTCCGATGTCGGAATCGGTTAATACACACACGAAAACATAACCAAAGGTGTACAGAAGTCATAGTTTGGTCTATTAGGGCCTTATGGCAGTCAGAGGTTGAAGTGACCAAAGGCTTCAAATCGACGATGCCGGCTATGCAAAAATAAGTGAAAATTCCGATGTCCTGAAATGCAGCCCAACGTATCGGAATCGGTTAATACACACACGAAAACATCACCAAAGGTGTACAGAAGTCATAGTTTGGTCTATTAGGGCCATTATGGCAGTCAGAGGTTGAAGTGACCAAAGGCTTCAAATCGACGATGCCGGCTATGCAAAAATACGTGAAAATTCCGATGTCGGAATCGGTTAATACACACACGAAAACATCACCAAAGGTGTACAGAAGTCATAGTTTGGTCTATTAGGGCCATTATGGCAGTCAGAGGTTGAAGTGACCAAAGGCTTCAAATCGACGATGCCGGCTATGCAAAAATACGTGAAAATTCCGATGTCACGGAATGCAGCAAAACGTATCGGAATCGGTTAATACACACACGAAAACATAACCAAAGGTGTACAGAAGTCATAGTTTGGTCTATTAGGGCCATTATGGCAGTCAGAGGTTGAAGTGACCAAAGGCTTCAAATCGACGATGCCGGCTATGCAAAAATACGTGAAAATTCCGATGTCACGGAATGCAGCAAAACGTATCGGAATCGGTTAATACACACACGAAAACATCACCAAAGGTGTACAGAAGTCATAGTTTGGTCTATTAGGGCCATTATGGCAGTCAGAGGTTGAAGTGACCAAAGGCTTCAAATCGACGATGCCGGCTATGCAAAAATACGTGAAAATTCCGATGTCCTGAAATGCAGCCCAACGTATCGGAATCGGTTAATACACACACGAAAACATCACCAAAGGTGTACAGAAGTCATAGTTTGGTCTATTAGGGCCATTATGGCAGTCAGAGGTTGAAGTGACCAAAGGCTTCAAATCGACGATGCCGGCTATGCAAAAATACGTGAAAATTCCGATGTCCTTAAATGCAGCCCAACCTATCGGAATCGGTTAATACACACACGAAAACATCACCAAAGGTGTACAGAAGTCATAGTTTGGTCTATTAGGGCCATTATGGCAGTCAGAGGTTGAAGTGACCAAAGGCTTCAAATCGACGATGCAAAAATACGTGAAAATTGAGATGTCCTGAAATGCAGCCCAATGTATCGGAATCGGTTAATACACTCACGAAAACATCACCAAAGGTGTACAGAAGTCATAGTTTGGTCTATTAGGGCCATTATGGCAGTCAGAGGTTGAAGTGACCAAAGGCTTCAAATCGACGATGCCGGCTATGCAAAAATACGTGAAAATTCCGATGTCCTGAAATGCAGCCCAACGTATCGGAATTGGTTAATACACACACGAAAACATCACCAAAGGTGTACAGAAGTCATAGTTTGGTCTATTAGGGCCATTATGGCAGTCAGAGGTTGAAGTGACCAAAGGCTTCAAATCGACGATGCCGGCTATGCAAAAATACGTGAAAATTCCGATGTCCTTAAATGCAGCCCAACGTATCGGAATCGGTTAATACACACACGAAAACATCACCAAAGGTGTACAGAAGTCATAGTTTGGTCTATTAGGGCCATTATGGCAGTCAGAGGTTGAAGTGACCAAAGGCTTCAAATCGACGATGCCGGCTATGCAAAAATACGTGAAAATTCCGATGTCTGGAAATGCAGCCCAACGTATCGGAATCGGTTAATACACACACGAAAACATCACCAAAGGTGTACAGAAGTCATAGTTTGGTCTATTAGGGCCATTATGGCAGTCAGAGGTTGAAGTGACCAAAGGCTTCAAATCGACGATGCCGGCTATGCAAAAATACGTGAAAATTCCGATGTCACGGAATGCAGCAAAACGTATCGGAATCGGTTAATACACACACGAAAACATCACCAAAGGTGTACAGAAGTCATAGTTTGGTCTATTAGGGCCATTATGGCAGTCAGAGGTTGAAGTGACCAAAGGCTTCAAATCGACGATGCCGGCTATGCAAAAATAAGTGAAAATTCCGATGTCCTGAAATGCAGCCCAACGTATCGGAATCGGTTAATACACACACGAAAACATCACCAAAGGTGTACAGAAGTCATAGTTTGGTCTATTAGGGCCATTATGGCAGTCAGAGGTTGAAGTGACCAAAGGCTTCAAATCGACGATGCCGGCTATGCAAAAATACGTGAAAATTCCGATGTCGGAATCGGTTAATACACACACGAAAACATCACCAAAGGTGTACAGAAGTCATAGTTTGGTCTATTAGGGCCATTATGGCAGTCAGAGGTTGAAGTGACCAAAGGCTTCAAATCGACGATGCCGGCTATGCAAAAATACGTGAAAATTCCGATGTCGGAATCGGTTAATACACACACGAAAACATAACCAAAGGTGTACAGAAGTCATAGTTTGGTCTATTAGGGCCTTATGGCAGTCAGAGGTTGAAGTGACCAAAGGCTTCAAATCGACGATGCCGGCTATGCAAAAATAAGTGAAAATTCCGATGTCCTGAAATGCAGCCCAACGTATCGGAATCGGTTAATACACACACAAAAACATCACCAAAGGTGTACAGAAGTCATAGTTTGGTCTATTAGGGCCATTATGGCAGTCAGAGGTTGAAGTGACCAAAGGCTTCAAATCGACGATGCCGGCTATGCAAAAATACGTGAAAATTCCGATGTCGGAATCGGTTAATACACACACGAAAACATCACCAAAGGTGTACAGAAGTCATAGTTTGGTCTATTAGGGCCATTATGGCAGTCAGAGGTTGAAGTGACCAAAGGCTTCAAATCGACGATGCCGGCTATGCAAAAATAAGTGAAAATTCCGATGTCCTGAAATGCAGCCCAACGTATCGGAATCGGTTAATACACACACGAAAACATCACCAAAGGTGTACAGAAGTCATAGTTTGGTCTATTAGGGCCATTATGGCAGTCAGAGGTTGAAGTGACCAAAGGCTTCAAATCGACGATGCCGGCTATGCAAAAATACGTGAAAATTCCGATGTCGGAATCGGTTAATACACACACGAAAACATCACCAAAGGTGTACAGAAGTCATAGTTTGGTCTATTAGGGCCATTATGGCAGTCAGAGGTTGAAGTGACCAAAGGCTTCAAATCGACGATGCCGGCTATGCAAAAATACGTGAAAATTCCGATGTCGGAATCGGTTAATACACACACGAAAACATCACCAAAGGTGTACAGAAGTCATAGTTTGGTCTATTAGGGCCATTATGGCAGTCAGAGGTTGAAGTGACCAAAGGCTTCAAATCGACGATGCCGGCTATGCAAAAATACGTGAAAATTCCGATGTCGGAATCGGTTAATACACACACGAAAACATAACCAAAGGTGTACAGAAGTCATAGTTTGGTCTATTAGGGCCTTATGGCAGTCAGAGGTTGAAGTGACCAAAGGCTTCAAATCGACGATGCCGGCTATGCAAAAATAAGTGAAAATTCCGATGTCCTGAAATGCAGCCCAACGTATCGGAATCGGTTAATACACACACGAAAACATCACCAAAGGTGTACAGAAGTCATAGTTTGGTCTATTAGGGCCATTATGGCAGTCAGAGGTTGAAGTGACCAAAGGCTTCAAATCGACGATGCCGGCTATGCAAAAATACGTGAAAATTCCGATGTCGGAATCGGTTAATACACACACGAAAACATAACCAAAGGTGTACAGAAGTCATAGTTTGGTCTATTAGGGCCTTATGGCAGTCAGAGGTTGAAGTGACCAAAGGCTTCAAATCGACGATGCCGGCTATGCAAAAATAAGTGAAAATTCCGATGTCCTGAAATGCAGCCCAACGTATCGGAATCGGTTAATACACACACGAAAACATCACCAAAGGTGTACAGAAGTCATAGTTTGGTCTATTAGGGCCATTATGGCAGTCAGAGGTTGAAGTGACCAAAGGCTTCAAATCGACGATGCCGGCTATGCAAAAATACGTGAAAATTCCGATGTCGGAATCGGTTAATACACACACGAAAACATCACCAAAGGTGTACAGAAGTCATAGTTTGGTCTATTAGGGCCATTATGGCAGTCAGAGGTTGAAGTGACCAAAGGCTTCAAATCGACGATGCCGGCTATGCAAAAATACGTGAAAATTCCGATGTCGGAATCGGTTAATACACACACGAAAACATCACCAAAGGTGTACAGAAGTCATAGTTTGGTCTATTAGGGCCATTATGGCAGTCAGGGGTTGAAGTGACCAAAGGCTTCAAATCGACGATGCCGGCTATGCAAAAATACGTGAAAATTCCGATGTCGGAATCGGTTAATACACACACGAAAACATCACCAAAGGTGTACAGAAGTCATAGTTTGGTCTATTAGGGCCATTATGGCAGTCAGAGGTTGAAGTGACCAAAGGCTTCAAATCGACGATGCCGGCTATGCAAAAATACGTGAAAATTCCGATGTCGGAATCGGTTAATACACACACGAAAACATAACCAAAGGTGTACAGAAGTCATAGTTTGGTCTATTAGGGCCTTATGGCAGTCAGAGGTTGAAGTGACCAAAGGCTTCAAATCGACGATGCCGGCTATGCAAAAATAAGTGAAAATTCCGATGTCCTGAAATGCAGCCCAACGTATCGGAATCGGTTAATACACACACGAAAACATCACCAAAGGTGTACAGAAGTCATAGTTTGGTCTATTAGGGCCATTATGGCAGTCAGAGGTTGAAGTGACCAAAGGCTTCAAATCGACGATGCCGGCTATGCAAAAATACGTGAAAATTCCGATGTCGGAATCGGTTAATACACACACGAAAACATCACCAAAGGTGTACAGAAGTCAAAGTTTGGTCTATTAGGGCCATTATGGCAGTCAGAGGTTGAAGTGACCAAAGGCTTCAAATCGACGATGCCGGCTATGCAAAAATACGTGAAAATTCCGATGTCGGAATCGGTTAATACACACACGAAAACATCACCAAAGGTGTACAGAAGTCATAGTTTGGTCTATTAGGGCCATTATGGCAGTCAGAGGTTGAAGTGACCAAAGGCTTCAAATCGACGATGCCGGCTATGCAAAAATACGTGAAAATTCCGATGTCGGAATCGGTTAATACACACACGAAAACATAACCAAAGGTGTACAGAAGTCATAGTTTGGTCTATTAGGGCCTTATGGCAGTCAGAGGTTGAAGTGACCAAAGGCTTCAAATCGACGATGCCGGCTATGCAAAAATAAGTGAAAATTCCGATGTCCTGAAATGCAGCCCAACGTATCGGAATCGGTTAATACACACACGAAAACATCACCAAAGGTGTACAGAAGTCATAGTTTGGTCTATTAGGGCCATTATGGCAGTCAGAGGTTGAAGTGACCAAAGGCTTCAAATCGACGATGCCGGCTATGCAAAAATACGTGAAAATTCCGATGTCGGAATCGGTTAATACACACACGAAAACATAACCAAAGGTGTACAGAAGTCATAGTTTGGTCTATTAGGGCCTTATGGCAGTCAGAGGTTGAAGTGACCAAAGGCTTCAAATCGACGATGCCGGCTATGCAAAAATAAGTGAAAATTCCGATGTCCTGAAATGCAGCCCAACGTATCGGAATCGGTTAATACACACACGAAAACATCACCAAAGGTGTACAGAAGTCATAGTTTGGTCTATTAGGGCCATTATGGCAGTCAGAGGTTGAAGTGACCAAAGGCTTCAAATCGACGATGCCGGCTATGCAAAAATACGTGAAAATTCCGATGTCGGAATCGGTTAATACACACACGAAAACATCACCAAGGTGTACAGAAGTCATAGTTTGGTCTATTAGGGCCATTATGGCAGTCAGAGGTTGAAGTGACCAAAGGCTTCAAATCGACGATGCCGGCTATGCAAAAATACGTGAAAATTCCGATGTCGGAATCGGTTAATACACACACGAAAACATCACCAAAGGTGTACAGAAGTCATAGTTTGGTCTATTAGGGCCATTATGGCAGTCAGAGGTTGAAGTGACCAAAGGCTTCAAATCGACGATGCCGGCTATGCAAAAATACGTGAAAATTCCGATGTCGGAATCGGTTAATACACACACGAAAACATCACCAAAGGTGTACAGAAGTCATAGTTTGGTCTATTAGGGCCATTATGGCAGTCAGAGGTTGAAGTGACCAAAGGCTTCAAATCGACGATGCCGGCTATGCAAAAATACGTGAAAATTCCGATGTCGGAATCGGTTAATACACACACGAAAACATAACCAAAGGTGTACAGAAGTCATAGTTTGGTCTATTAGGGCCTTATGGCAGTCAGAGGTTGAAGTGACCAAAGGCTTCAAATCGACGATGCCGGCTATGCAAAAATAAGTGAAAATTCCGATGTCCTGAAATGCAGCCCAACGTATCGGAATCGGTTAATACACACACGAAAACATCACCAAAGGTGTACAGAAGTCATAGTTTGGTCTATTAGGGCCATTATGGCAGTCAGAGGTTGAAGTGACCAAAGGCTTCAAATCGACGATGCCGGCTATGCAAAAATACGTGAAAATTCCGATGTCGGAATCGGTTAATACACACACGAAAACATCACCAAAGGTGTACAGAAGTCATAGTTTGGTCTATTAGGGCCATTATGGCAGTCAGAGGTTGAAGTGACCAGAGGCTTCAAATCGACGATGCCGGCTATGCAAAAATAAGTGAAAATTCCGATGTCCTGAAATGCAGCCCAACGTATCGGAATCGGTTAATACACACACGAAAACATCACCAAAGGTGTACAGAAGTCATAGTTTGGTCTATTAGGGCCATTATGGCAGTCAGAGGTTGAAGTGACCAAAGGCTTCAAATCGACGATGCCGGCTATGCAAAAATACGTGAAAATTCCGATGTCGGAATCGGTTAATACACACACGAAAACATCACCAAAGGTGTACAGAAGTCATAGCTTTTTTTATTAGGGCCATTATGGCAGTCAGAGGTTGAAGTGACCAAAGGCTTCAAATCGACGATGCCGGCTATGCAAAAATACGTGAAAATTCCGATGTCGGAATCGGTTAATACACACACGAAAACATCACCAAAGGTGTACAGAAGTCATAGTTTGGTCTATTAGGGCCATTATGGCAGTCAGAGGTTGAAGTGACCAAAGGCTTCAAATCGACGATGCCGGCTATGCAAAAATACGTGAAAATTCCGATGTCGGAATCGGTTAATACACACACGAAAACATAACCAAAGGTGTACAGAAGTCATAGTTTGGTCTATTAGGGCCTTATGGCAGTCAGAGGTTGAAGTGACCAAAGGCTTCAAATCGACGATGCCGGCTATGCAAAAATAAGTGAAAATTCCGATGTCCTGAAATGCAGCCCAACGTATCGGAATCGGTTAATACACACACGAAAACATCACCAAAGGTGTACAGAAGTCATAGTTTGGTCTATTAGGGCCATTATGGCAGTCAGAGGTTGAAGTGACCAAAGGCTTCAAATCGACGATGCCGGCTATGCAAAAATACGTGAAAATTCCGATGTCGGAATCGGTTAATACACACACGAAAACATAACCAAAGGTGTACAGAAGTCATAGTTTGGTCTATTAGGGCCTTATGGCAGTCAGAGGTTGAAGTGACCAAAGGCTTCAAATCGACGATGCCAGCTATGCAAAAATAAGTGAAAATTCCGATGTCCTGAAATGCAGCCCAACGTATCGGAATCGGTTAATACACACACGAAAACATCACCAAAGGTGTACAGAAGTCATAGTTTGGTCTATTAGGGCCATTATGGCAGTCAGAGGTTGAAGTGACCAAAGGCTTCAAATCGACGATGCCGGCTATGCAAAAATACGTGAAAATTCCGATGTCGGAATCGGTTAATACACACACGAAAACATCACCAAAGGTGTACAGAAGTCATAGCTTTTTTTATTAGGGCCATTATGGCAGTCAGAGGTTGAAGTGACCAAAGGCTTCAAATCGACGATGCCGGCTATGCAAAAATACGTGAAAATTCCGATGTCGGAATCGGTTAATACACACACGAAAACATCACCAAAGGTGTACAGAAGTCATAGTTTGGTCTATTAGGGCCATTATGGCAGTCAGAGGTTGAAGTGACCAAAGGCTTCAAATCGACGATGCCGGCTATGCAAAAATACGTGAAAATTCCGATGTCGGAATCGGTTAATACACACACGAAAACATAACCAAAGGTGTACAGAAGTCATAGTTTGGTCTATTAGGGCCTTATGGCAGTCAGAGGTTGAAGTGACCAAAGGCTTCAAATCGACGATGCCGGCTATGCAAAAATAAGTGAAAATTCCGATGTCCTGAAATGCAGCCCAACGTATCGGAATCGGTTAATACACACACGAAAACATCACCAAAGGTGTACAGAAGTCATAGTTTGGTCTATTAGGGCCATTATGGCAGTCAGAGGTTGAAGTGACCAAAGGCTTCAAATCGACGATGCCGGCTATGCAAAAATACGTGAAAATTCCGATGTCGGAATCGGTTAATACACACACGAAAACATCACCAAAGGTGTACAGAAGTCATAGTTTGGTCTATTAGGGCCATTATGGCAGTCAGAGGTTGAAGTGACCAAAGGCTTCAAATCGACGATGCCGGCTATGCAAAAATACGTGAAAATTCCGATGTCCTGAAATGCAGCCCAACGTATCGGAATTGGTTAATACACACACGAAAACATCACCAAAGGTGTACAGAAGTCATAGTTTGGTCTATTAGGGCCATTATGGCAGTCAGAGGTTGAAGTGACCAAAGGCTTCAAATCGACGATGCCGGCTATGCAAAAATACGTGAAAATTCCGATCTCCTGAAATGCAGCCCAACGTATCGGAATCGGTTAATACACACACGAAAACATAACCAAAGGTGTACAGAAGTCATAGCTTGGTTTATTAGGGCCATTATGGCAGTCAGAGGTTGAAGTGACCAAAGGCTTCAAATCGACGATGCCGGCTATGCAAAAATACGTGAAAATTCCGATGTCCTGAAATGCAGCCCAACGTATCGGAATCGGTTAATACACACACGAAAACATCACCATAGGTGTACAGAAGTCATAGTTTGGTCTATTAGGGCCATTATGGCAGTCAGAGGTTGAAGTGACCAAAGGCTTCAAATCGACGATGCCGGCTATGGAAAAATACGTGAAAATTCCGATGTCCTGAAATGCAGCCCAACGTATCAGAATCGGTTAATACACACACGAAAACATCACCAAAGGTGTACAGAAGTCATAGTTTGGTCTATTAGGGCCATTATGGCAGTCAGAGGTTGAAGTGACCAAAGGCTTCAAATCGACGATGCCGGCTATGCAAAAATACGTGAAAATTCCGATGTCCTGAAATGCAGCCAACGTATCGGAATCGGTTAATACACACACGAAAACATCACCAAAGGTGTACAGAAGTCATAGTTTGGTCTATTAGGGCCATTATGGCAGTCAGAGGTTGAAGTGACCAAAGGCTTCAAATCGACGATGCCGGCTATGCAAAAATACGTGAAAATTCCGATGTCCTGAAATGCAGCCTAACGTATCGGAATCGGTTAATACACACACGAAAACATCACCAAAGGTGTACAGAAGTCATAGTTTGGTCTATTAGGGCCATTATGGCAGTCAGAGGTTGAAGTGACCAAAGGCTTCAAATCGACGATGCCGACTATGCAAAAATAAGTGAAAATTCCGATGTCCTGAAATGCAGCCCAACGTATCGGAATCGGTTAATACACACACGAAAACATCACCAAAGGTGTACAGAAGTCATAGTTTGGTCTATTAGGGCCATTATGGCAGTCAGAGGTTGAAGTGACCAAAGGCTTCAAATCGACGATGCCGGCTATGCAAAAATACGTGAAAATTCCGATGTCGGAATCGGTTAATACACACACGAAAACATCACCAAAGGTGTACAGAAGTCATAGTTTGGTCTATTAGGGCCATTATGGCAGTCAGAGGTTGAAGTGACCAAAGGCTTCAAATCGACGATGCCGGCTATGCAAAAATACGTGAAAATTCCGATGTCGGAATCGGTTAATACACACACGAAAACATCACCAAAGGTGTACAGAAGTCATAGTTTGGTCTATTAGGGCCATTATGGCAGTCAGAGGTTGAAGTGACCAAAGGCTTCAAATCGGCGATGCCGGCTATGCAAAAATACGTGAAAATTCCGATGTCGGAATCGGTTAATACACACACGAAAACATCACCAAAGGTGTACAGAAGTCATAGTTTGGTCTATTAGGGCCATTATGGCAGTCAGAGGTTGAAGTGACCAAAGGCTTCAAATCGACGATGCCGGCTATGCAAAAATACGTGAAAATTCCGATGTCGGAATCGGTTAATACACACACGAAAACATAACCAAAGGTGTACAGAAGTCATAGTTTGGTCTATTAGGGCCTTATGGCAGTCAGAGGTTGAAGTGACCAAAGGCTTCAAATCGACGATGCCGGCTATGCAAAAATAAGTGAAAATTCCGATGTCCTGAAATGCAGCCCAACGTATCGCAATCGGTTAATACACACACGAAAACATCACCAAAGGTGTACAGAAGTCATAGTTTGGTCTATTAGGGCCATTATGGCAGTCAGAGGTTGAAGTGACCAAAGGCTTCAAATCGACGATGCCGGCTATGCAAAAATACGTGAAAATTCCGATGTCGGAATCGGTTAATACACACACGAAAACATCACCAAAGGTGTACAGAAGTCATAGTTTGGTCTATTAGGGCCATTATGGCAGTCAGAGGTTGAAGTGACCAAAGGCTTCAAATCGACGATGCCGGCTATGCAAAAATACGTGAAAATTCCGATGTCCTGAAATGCAGCCCAACGTATCGGAATTGGTTAATACACACACGAAAACATCACCAAAGGTGTACAGAAGTCATAGTTTGGTCTATTAGGGCCATTATGGCAGTCAGAGGTTGAAGTGACCAAAGGCTTCAAATCGACGATGCCGGCTATGCAAAAATACGTGAAAATTCCGATCTCCTGAAATGCAGCCCAACGTATCGGAATCGGTTAATACACACACGAAAACATAACCAAAGGTGTACAGAAGTCATAGCTTGGTTTATTAGGGCCATTATGGCAGTCAGAGGTTGAAGTGACCAAAGGCTTCAAATCGACGATGCCGGCTATGCAAAAATACGTGAAAATTCCGATGTCACGGAATGCAGCAAAACGTATCGGAATCGGTTAATACGCACACGAAAACATCACCAAAGGTGTACAGAAGTCATAGTTTGGTCTATTAGGGCCATTATGGCAGTCAGAGGTTGAAGTGACCAAAGGCTTCAAATCGACGATGCCGACTATGCAAAAATACGTGAAAATTCCGATGTCCTGAAATGCAGCCCAACGTATCGGAATCGGTTAATACACACACGAAAACATCACCAAAGGTGTACAGAAGTCATAGTTTGGTCTATTAGGGCCATTATGGCAGTCAGAGGTTGAAGTGACCAAAGGCTTCAAATCGACGATGCCGGCTATGCAAAAATACGTGAAAATTCCGATGTCCTGAAATGCAGCCCAACGTATCGGAATCGGTTAATACACACACGAAAACATCACCAAAGGTGTACAGAAGTCATAGTTTGGTCTATTAGGGCCATTATGGCAGTCAGAGGTTGAAGTGACCAAAGGCTTCAAATCGACGATGCCGGCTATGGAAAAATACGTGAAAATTCCGATGTCCTGAAATGCAGCCCAACGTATCAGAATCGGTTAATACACACACGAAAACATCACCAAAGGTGTACAGAAGTCATAGTTTGGTCTATTAGGGCCATTATGGCAGTCAGAGGTTGAAGTGACCAAAGGCTTCAAATCGACGATGCCGGCTATGCAAAAATACGTGAAAATTCCGATGTCCTGAAATGCAGCCTAACGTATCGGAATCGGTTAATACACACACGAAAACATCACCAAAGGTGTACAGAAGTCATAGTTTGGTCTATTAGGGCCATTATGGCAGTCAGAGGTTGAAGTGACCAAAGGCTTCAAATCGACGATGCCGGCTATGCAAAAATACGTGAAAATTCCGATGTCCTTAAATGCAGCCCAACGTATCGGAATCGGTTAATACACACAAGAAAACATCACCAAAGGTGTACAGAAGTCATAGTTTGGTCTATTAGGGCCATTATGGCAGTCAGAGGTTGAAGTGACCAAAGGCTTCAAATCGACGATGCCGGCTATGCAAAAATTCGTGAAAATTCCGATGTCCTTAAATGCAGCCCAACGTATCGGAATCGGTTAATACACACACGAAAACATCACCAAAGGTGTACAGAAGTCATAGTTTGGTCTATTAGGGCCATTATGGCAGTCAGAGGTTGAAGTGACCAAAGGCTTCAAATCGACGATGCCGGCTATGCAAAAATACGTGAAAATTGAGATGTCCTGAAATGCAGCCCAACGTATCGGAATCGGTTAATACACACACGAAAACATCACCAAAGGTGTACAGAAGTCATTGTTTGGTCTATTAGGGCCATTATGGCAGTCAGAGGTTGAAGTGACCAAAGGCTTCAAATCGACGATGCCGGCTACGCAAAAATACGTGAAAATTCCGATGTCCTGAAATGCAGCTAAAACGTATCGGAATTGGTTAATACACACACGAAAACATCACCATAGGTGTACAGAAGTCATAGTTTGGTCTATTAGGGCCATTATGGCAGTCAGAGGTTGAAGTGGCCAAAGGCTTCAAATCGACGATGCCGGCTATGGAAAAATACGTGAAAATTCCGATGTCCTGAAATGCAGCCCAACGTATCAGAATCGGTTAATACACACACGAAAACATCACCAAAGGTGTACAGAAGTCATAGCTTGGTCTATTAGGGCCATTATGGCAGTCAGAGGTTGAAGTGACCAAAGGCTTCAAATGAAATGCAGCCAACGTATCGGAATCGGTTAATACACACACGAAAACATCACCAAAGGTGTACAGAAGTCATTGTTTGGTCTATTAGGGCCATTATGGCAGTCAGAGGTTGAAGTGACCAAAGGCTTCAAATCGACGATGCCGGCTATGCAAAAATACGTGAAAATTCCGATGTCCTGAAATGCAGCCTAACGTATCGGAATCGGTTAATACACACACGAAAACATCACCAAAGGTGTACAGAAGTCATAGTTTGGTCTATTAGGGCCATTATGGCAGTCAGAGGTTGAAGTGACCAAAGGCTTCAAATCGACGATGCCGGCTATGCAAAAATACGTGAAAATTCCGATGTCCTTAAATGCAGCCCAACGTATCGGAATCGGTTAATACACACACGAAAACATCACCAAAGGTGTACAGAAGTCATAGTTTGGTCTATTAGGGCCATTATGGCAGTCAGAGGTTGAAGTGACCAAAGGCTTCAAATCGACGATGCCGGCTATGCAAAAATACGTGAAAATTCCAATGTCACGGAATGCAGCAAAACGTATCGGAATCGGTTAATACACACACGAAAACATCACCAAAGGTGTACAGAAGTCATAGTTTGGTCTATTAGGGCCATTATGGCAGTCAGAGGTTGAAGTGACCAAAGGCTTCAAATCGACGATGCCGGCTATGCAAAAATACGTGAAAATTCCGATGTCCTGAAATGCAGCCAACGTATCGGAATCGGTTAATACACACACGAAAACATCACCAAAGGTGTACAGAAGTCATAGTTTGGTCTATTAGGGCCATTATGGCAGTCAGAGGTTGAAGTGACCAAAGGCTTCAAATCGACGATGCCGGCTATGCAAAAATACGTGAAATTTCCGATGTCCTTAAATGCAGCCCAACGTATCGGAATCGGTTAATACACACACGAAAACATCACCAAAGGTGTACAGAAGTCATAGTTTGGTCTATTAGGGCCATTATGGCAGTCAGAGGTTGAAGTGACCAAAGGCTTCAAATCGACGATGCCGGCTATGCAAAAATACGTGAAAATTGAGATGTCCTGAAATGCAGCCCAACGTATCGGAATCGGTTAATACACACACGAAAACATCACCAAAGGTGTACAGAAGTCATAGTTTGGTCTATTAGGGCCATTATGGCAGTCAGAGGTTGAAGTGACCAAAGGCTTCAAATCGACGATGCCGGCTATGCAAAAATACGTGAAAATTCCGATGTCCTGAAATGCAGCCCAACGTATCGGAATTGGTTAATACACACACGAAAACATCACCAAAGGTGTACAGAAGTCATAGTTTGGTCTATTAGGGCCATTATGGCAGTCAGAGGTTGAAGTGACCAAAGGCTTCAAATCGACGATGCCGGCTATGCAAAAATACGTGAAAATTGAGATGTCCTGAAATGCAGCCCAACGTATCGGAATCGGTTAATACACACACGAAAACATCACCAAAGGTGTACAGAAGTCATAGTTTGGTCTATTAGGGCCATTATGGCAGTCAGAGGTTGAAGTGACCAAAGGCTTCAAATCGACGATGCCGGCTATGCAAAAATACGTGAAAATTGAGATGTCCTGAAATGCAGCCCAACGTATCGGAATCGGTTAATACACACACGAAAACATCACCAAAGGTGTACAGAAGTCATTGTTTGGTCTATTAGGGCCATTATGGCAGTCAGAGGTTGAAGTGACCAAAGGCTTCAAATCGACGATGCCGGCTATGCAAAAATACGTGAAAATTCCGATGTCCTGAAATGCAGCCAACGTATCGGAATCGGTTAATACACACACGAAAACATCACCAAAGGTGTACAGAAGTCATAGTTTGGTCTATTAGGGCCATTATGGCAGTCAGAGGTTGAAGTGACCAAAGGCTTCAAATCGACGATGCCGGCTATGCAAAAATACGTGAAAATTCCGATGTCCTGAAATGCAGCCTAACGTATCGGAATCGGTTAATACACACACGAAAACATCACCAAAGGTGTACAGAAGTCATAGTTTGGTCTATTAGGGCCATTATGGCAGTCAGAGGTTGAAGTGACCAAAGGCTTCAAATCGACGATGCCGGCTATGCAAAAATACGTGAAAATTCCGATGTCCTTAAATGCAGCCCAACGTATCGTAATCGGTTAATACACACACGAAAACATCACCAAAGGTGTACAGAAGTCATAGTTTGGTCTATTAGGGCCATTATGGCAGTCAGAGGTTGAAGTGACCAAAGGCTTCAAATCGACGATGCCGGCTATGCAAAAATACTTGAAAATTCCAATGTCACGGAATGCAGCTAAAACGTATCGGAATTGGTTAATACACACACGAAAACATCACCAAAGGTGTACAGAAGTCATAGTTTGGTCTATTAGGGCCATTATGGCAGTCAGAGGTTGAAGCGACCAAAGGCTTCAAATCGACGATGCCGGCTATGCAAAAATACGTGAAAATTCCGATGTCCTTAAATGCAGCCCAACGTATCGTAATCGGTTAATACACACACGAAAACATCACCAAAGGTGTACAGAAGTCATAGTTTGGTCTATTAGGGCCATTATGGCAGTCAGAGGTTGAAGTGACCAAAGGCTTCAAATCGACGATGCCGGCTATGCAAAAATACGTGAAAATTCCAATGTCACGGAATGCAGCTAAAACGTATCGGAATTGGTTAATACACACACGAAAACATCACCAAAGGTGTACAGAAGTCATAGTTTGGTCTATTAGGGCCATTATGGCAGTCAGAGGTTGAAGTGACCAAAGGCTTCAAATCGACGATGCCGGCTATGGAAAAATACGTGAAAATTCCAATGTCACGGAATGCAGCTAAAACGTATCGGAATTGGTTAATACACACACGAAAACATCACCAAAGGTGTACAGAAGTCATAGTTTGGTCTATTAGGGCCATTATGGCAGTCAGAGGTTGAAGTGACCAAAGGCTTCAAATCGACGATGCCGGCTATGCAAAAATACGTGAAAATTCCAATGTCACGGAATGCAGCTAAAACGTATCGGAATTGGTTAATACACACACGAAAACATCACCAAAGGTGTACAGAAGTCATAGTTTGGTCTATTAGGGCCATTATGGCAGTCAGAGGTTGAAGTGACCAAAGGCTTCAAATCGACGATGCCGGCTATGGAAAAATACGTGAAAATTCCAATGTCACGGAATGCAGCTAAAACGTATCGGAATTGGTTAATACACACACGAAAACATCACCAAAGGTGTACAGAAGTCATAGATTGGTCTATTAGGGCCATTATGGCAGTCAGAGGTTGAAGTGACCAAAGGCTTCAAATCGACGATGCCGGCTATGGAAAAATACGTGAAAATTCCGATGTCCTTAAATGCAGCCCAACGTATCGGAATCGGTTAATACACACACGAAAACATCACCAAAGGTGTACAGAAGTCATAGTTTGGTCTATTAGGGCCATTATGGCAGTCAGAGGTTGAAGTGACCAAAGGCTTCAAATCGACGATGCCGGCTATGCAAAAATACGTGAAAATTCCGATGTCCTTAAATGCAGCCCAACGTATCGGAATCGGTTAATACACACACGAAAACATCACCAAAGGTGTACAGAAGTCATAGTTTGGTCTATTAGGGCCATTATGGCAGTCAGAGGTTGAAGTGACCAAAGGCTTCAAATCGACGATGCCGGCTATGCAAAAATACGTGAAAATTGAGATGTCCTGAAATGCAGCCCAACGTATCGGAATCGGTTAATACACACACGAAAACATCCAAAAGGTGTACAGAAGTCATAGTTTGGTCTATTAGGGCCATTATGGCAGTCAGAGGTTGAAGTGACCAAAGGCTTCAAATCGACGATGCCGGCTATGCAAAAATACGTGAAAATTCCGATGTCCTGAAATGCAGCCCAACGTATCGGAATTGGTTAATACACACACGAAAACATCACCAAAGGTGTACAGAAGTCATAGTTTGGTCTATTAGGGCCATTATGGCAGTCAGAGGTTGAAGTGACCAAAGGCTTCAAATCGACGACGCCGGCTATGCAAAAATACGTGAAAATTCCGATGTCCTTAAATGCAGCCCAACGTATCGGAATCGGTTAATACACACACGAAAACATCACCAAAGGTGTACAGAAGTCATAGTTTGGTCTATTAGGGCCATTATGGCAGTCAGAGGTTGAAGTGACCAAAGGCTTCAAATCGACGATGCCGGCTATGCAAAAATACGTGAAAATTGAGATGTCCTGAAATGCAGCCCAACGTATCGGAATCGGTTAATACACACACGAAAACATCACCAAAGGTGTACAGAAGTCATAGTTTGGTCTATTAGGGCCATTATGGCAGTCAGAGGTTGAAGTGACCAAAGGCTTCAAATCGACGATGCCGGCTATGCAAAAATACGTGAAAATTCCGATGTCCTTAAATGCAGCCCAACGTATCGAAATCGGTTAATACACACACGAAAACATCACCAAAGGTGTACAGAAGTCATAGTTTGGTCTATTAGGGCCATTATGGCAGTCAGAGGTTGAAGTGACCAAAGGCTTCAAATCGACGATGCCGGCTATGCAAAAATACGTGAAAATTCCGATGTCCTGAAATGCAGCCCAACGTATCAGAATCGGTTAATACACACACGAAAACATCACCAAAGGTGTACAGAAGTCATAGTTTGGTCTATTAGGGCCATTATGGCAGTCAGAGGTTGAAGTGACCAAAGGCTTCAAATCGACGATGCCGGCTATGGAAAAATACGTGAAAATTCCGATGTCCTGAAATGCAGCCCAACGTATCAGAATCGGTTAATACACACACGAAAACATCACCAAAGGTGTACAGAAGTCATAGTTTGGTCTATTAGGGCCATTATGGCAGTCAGAGGTTGAAGTGACCAAAGGCTTCAAATCGACGATGCCGGCTATGCAAAAATACGTGAAAATTCCGATGTCCTGAAATGCAGCCAACGTATCGGAATCGGTTAATACACACACGAAAACATCACCAAAGGTGTACAGAAGTCATAGTTTGGTCTATTAGGGCCATTATGGCAGTCAGAGGTTGAAGTGACCAAAGGCTTCAAATCGACGATGCCGGCTATGCAAAAATACGTGAAAATTCCGATGTCCTGAAATGCAGCCTAACGTATCGGAATCGGTTAATACACACACGAAAACATCACCAAAGGTGTACAGAAGTCATAGTTTGGTCTATTAGGGCCATTATGGCAGTCAGAGGTTGAAGTGACCAAAGGCTTCAAATCGACGATGCCGGCTATGCAAAAATACGTGAAAATTCCAATGTCACGGAATGCAGCAAAACGTATCGGAATCGGTTAATACACACACGAAAACATCACCAAAGGTGTACAGAAGTCATAGTTTGGTCTATTAGGGCCATTATGGCAGTCAGAGGTTGAAGTGACCAAAGGCTTCAAATCGACGATGCCGGCTATGCAAAAATACGTGAAAATTCCGATGTCCTGAAATGCAGCCCAACGTATCAGAATCGGTTAATACACACACGAAAACATCACCAAAGGTGTACAGAAGTCATAGTTTGGTCTATTAGGGCCATTATGGCAGTCAGAGGTTGAAGTGACCAAAGGCTTCAAATCGACGATGCCGGCTATGGAAAAATACGTGAAAATTCCGATGTCCTGAAATGCAGCCCAACGTATCAGAATCGGTTAATACACACACGAAAACATCACCAAAGGTGTACAGAAGTCATAGTTTGGTCTATTAGGGCCATTATGGCAGTCAGAGGTTGAAGTGACCAAAGGCTTCAAATCGACGATGCCGGCTATGCAAAAATACGTGAAAATTCCGATGTCCTGAAATGCAGCCAACGTATCGGAATCGGTTAATACACACACGAAAACATCACCAAAGGTGTACAGAAGTCATAGTTTGGTCTATTAGGGCCATTATGGCAGTCAGAGGTTGAAGTGACCAAAGGCTTCAAATCGACGATGCCGGCTATGCAAAAATACGTGAAAATTCCAATGTCACGGAATGCAGCAAAACGTATCGGAATCGGTTAATACACACACGAAAACATCACCAAAGGTGTACAGAAGTCATAGTTTGGTCTATTAGGGCCATTATGGCAGTCAGAGGTTGAAGTGACCAAAGGCTTCAAATCGACGATGCCGGCTATGCAAAAATACGTGAAAATTCCGATGTCCTGAAATGCAGCCTAACGTATCGGAATCGGTTAATACACACACGAAAACATCACCAAAGGTGTACAGAAGTCATAGTTTGGTCTATTAGGGCCATTATGGCAGTCAGAGGTTGAAGTGACCAAAGGCTTCAAATCGACGATGCCGGCTATGCAAAAATACGTGAAAATTCCAATGTCACGGAATGCAGCAAAACGTATCGGAATCGGTTAATACACACACGAAAACATCACCAAAGGTGTACAGAAGTCATAGTTTGGTCTATTAGGGCCATTATGGCAGTCAGAGGTTGAAGTGACCAAAGGCTTCAAATCGACGATGCCGGCTATGCAAAAATACGTGAAAATTCCGATGTCCTGAAATGCAGCCCAACGTATCAGAATCGGTTAATACACACACGAAAACATCACCAAAGGTGTACAGAAGTCATAGTTTGGTCTATTAGGGCCATTATGGCAGTCAGAGGTTGAAGTGACCAAAGGCTTCAAATCGACGATGCCGGCTATGGAAAAATACGTGAAAATTCCGATGTCCTGAAATGCAGCCCAACGTATCAGAATCGGTTAATACACACACGAAAACATCACCAAAGGTGTACAGAAGTCATAGTTTGGTCTATTAGGGCCATTATGGCAGTCAGAGGTTGAAGTGACCAAAGGCTTCAAATCGACGATGCCGGCTATGCAAAAATACGTGAAAATTCCGATGTCCTGAAATGCAGCCAACGTATCGGAATCGGTTAATACACACACGAAAACATCACCAAAGGTGTACAGAAGTCATAGTTTGGTCTATTAGGGCCATTATGGCAGTCAGAGGTTGAAGTGACCAAAGGCTTCAAATCGACGATGCCGGCTATGCAAAAATACGTGAAAATTCCAATGTCACGGAATGCAGCAAAACGTATCGGAATCGGTTAATACACACACGAAAACATCACCAAAGGTGTACAGAAGTCATAGTTTGGTCTATTAGGGCCATTATGGCAGTCAGAGGTTGAAGTGACCAAAGGCTTCAAATCGACGATGCCGGCTATGCAAAAATACGTGAAAATTCCGATGTCCTGAAATGCAGCCAACGTATCGGAATCGGTTAATACACACACGAAAACATCACCAAAAGTGTACAGAAGTCATAGTTTGGTCTATTAGGGCCATTATGGCAGTCAGAGGTTGAAGTGACCAAAGGCTTCAAATCGACGATGCCGGCTATGCAAAAAGACGTGAAAATTCCGATGTCCTGAAATGCAGCCCAACGTATCGGAATCGGTTAATACACACACGAAAACATCACCAAAGGTGTACAGAAGTCATAGTTTGGTCTATTAGGGCCATTATGGCAGTCAGAGGTTGAAGTGACCAAAGGCTTCAAATCGACGATGCCGGCTATGCAAAAATACGTGAAAATTCCGATGTCCTTAAATGCAGCCCAACGTATCGGAATCGGTTAATACACACACGAAAACATCACCAAAGGTGTACAGAAGTCATAGTTTGGTCTATTAGGGCCATTATGGCAGTCAGAGGTTGAAGTGACCAAAGGCTTCAAATCGACGATGCAAAAATACGTGAAAATTGAGATGTCCTGAAATGCAGCCCAACGTATCGGAATCGGTTAATACACACACGAAAACATCACCAAAGGTGTACAGAAGTCATAGTTTGGTCTATTAGGGCCATTATGGCAGTCAGAGGTTGAAGTGACCAAAGGCTTCAAATCGACGATGCCGGCTATGCAAAAATACGTGAAAATTGAGATGTCCTGAAATGCAGCCCAACGTATCGGAATCGGTTAATACACACACGAAAACATCACCAAAGGTGTAAAGAAGTCATATTTTAATCTATTAGGGCCAGTATGGCAGTCAGAGGTTGAAGTGACCAAAGGCTTCAAATCGACGATGCCGGCTATGCAAAAATACGTGAAAATTGAGATGTCCTGAAATGCAGCCCAACGTATCGGAATCGGTTAATACACACACGAAAACATCCAAAAGGTGTACAGAAGTCATAGTTTGGTCTATTAGGGCCATTATGGCAGTCAGAGGTTGAAGTGACCAAAGGCTTCAAATCGACGATGCCGGCTATGCAAAAATACGTGAAAATTCCGATGTCCTGAAATGCAGCCCAACGTATCGGAATTGGTTAATACACACACGAAAACATCACCAAAGGTGTACAGAAGTCATAGTTTGGTCTATTAGGGCCATTATGGCAGTCAGAGGTTGAAGTGACCAAAGGCTTCAAATCGACGACGCCGGCTATGCAAAAATACGTGAAAATTCCGATGTCCTTAAATGCAGCCCAACGTATCGGAATCGGTTAATACACACACGAAAACATCACCAAAGGTGTACAGAAGTCATAGTTTGGTCTATTAGGGCCATTATGGCAGTCAGAGGTTGAAGTGACCAAAGGCTTCAAATCGACGATGCCGGCTATGCAAAAATACGTGAAAATTGAGATGTCCTGAAATGCAGCCCAACGTATCGGAATCGGTTAATACACACACGAAAACATCACCAAAGGTGTACAGAAGTCATAGTTTGGTCTATTAGGGCCATTATGGCAGTCAGAGGTTGAAGTGACCAAAGGCTTCAAATCGACGATGCCGGCTATGCAAAAATACGTGAAAATTCCGATGTCCTTAAATGCAGCCCAACGTATCGAAATCGGTTAATACACACACGAAAACATCACCAAAGGTGTACAGAAGTCATAGTTTGGTCTATTAGGGCCATTATGGCAGTCAGAGGTTGAAGTGACCAAAGGCTTCAAATCGACGATGCCGGCTATGCAAAAATACGTGAAAATTCCGATGTCCTGAAATGCAGCCCAACGTATCAGAATCGGTTAATACACACACGAAAACATCACCAAAGGTGTACAGAAGTCATAGTTTGGTCTATTAGGGCCATTATGGCAGTCAGAGGTTGAAGTGACCAAAGGCTTCAAATCGACGATGCCGGCTATGGAAAAATACGTGAAAATTCCGATGTCCTGAAATGCAGCCCAACGTATCAGAATCGGTTAATACACACACGAAAACATCACCAAAGGTGTACAGAAGTCATAGTTTGGTCTATTAGGGCCATTATGGCAGTCAGAGGTTGAAGTGACCAAAGGCTTCAAATCGACGATGCCGGCTATGCAAAAATACGTGAAAATTCCGATGTCCTGAAATGCAGCCAACGTATCGGAATCGGTTAATACACACACGAAAACATCACCAAAGGTGTACAGAAGTCATAGTTTGGTCTATTAGGGCCATTATGGCAGTCAGAGGTTGAAGTGACCAAAGGCTTCAAATCGACGATGCCGGCTATGCAAAAATACGTGAAAATTCCGATGTCCTGAAATGCAGCCTAACGTATCGGAATCGGTTAATACACACACGAAAACATCACCAAAGGTGTACAGAAGTCATAGTTTGGTCTATTAGGGCCATTATGGCAGTCAGAGGTTGAAGTGACCAAAGGCTTCAAATCGACGATGCCGGCTATGCAAAAATACGTGAAAATTCCAATGTCACGGAATGCAGCAAAACGTATCGGAATCGGTTAATACACACACGAAAACATCACCAAAGGTGTACAGAAGTCATAGTTTGGTCTATTAGGGCCATTATGGCAGTCAGAGGTTGAAGTGACCAAAGGCTTCAAATCGACGATGCCGGCTATGCAAAAATACGTGAAAATTCCGATGTCCTGAAATGCAGCCTAACGTATCGGAATCGGTTAATACACACACGAAAACATCACCAAAGGTGTACAGAAGTCATAGTTTGGTCTATTAGGGCCATTATGGCAGTCAGAGGTTGAAGTGACCAAAGGCTTCAAATCGACGATGCCGGCTATGCAAAAATACGTGAAAATTCCAATGTCACGGAATGCAGCAAAACGTATCGGAATCGGTTAATACACACACGAAAACATCACCAAAGGTGTACAGAAGTCATAGTTTGGTCTATTAGGGCCATTATGGCAGTCAGAGGTTGAAGTGACCAAAGGCTTCAAATCGACGATGCCGGCTATGCAAAAATACGTGAAAATTCCGATGTCCTGAAATGCAGCCAACGTATCGGAATCGGTTAATACACACACGAAAACATCACCAAAGGGGTACAGAAGTCATAGTTTGGTCTATTAGGGCCATTATGGCAGTGAGAGGTTGAAGTGACCAAAGGCTTCAAATCGACGATGCCGGCTATGCAAAAATACGTGAAAATTCCGATGTCCTGAAATGCAGCCAACGTATCGGAATCGGTTAATACACACACGAAAACATCACCAAAGGTGTACAGAAGTCATAGTTTGGTCTATTAGGGCCATTATGGCAGTCAGAGGTTGAAGTGACCAAAGGCTTCAAATCGACGATGCCGGCTATGCAAAAAGACGTGAAAATTCCGATGTCCTGAAATGCAGCCCAACGTATCGGAATCGGTTAATACACACACGAAAACATCACCAAAGGTGTACAGAAGTCATAGTTTGGTCTATTAGGACCATTATGGCAGTCAGAGGTTGAAGTGACCAAAGGCTTCAAATCGACGATGCAAAAATACGTGAAAATTGAGATGTACTGAAATGCAGCCCAACGTATCGGAATCGGTTAATACACACTCGAAAACATCACCAAAGGTGTACAGAAGTCATAGTTTGGTCTATTAGGGCCATTATGGCAGTCAGAGGTTGAAGTGACCAAAGGCTTCAAATCGACGATGCCGGCTATGCAAAAATACGTGAAAATTCCGATGTCCTGAAATGCAGCCCAACGTATCGGAATCGGTTAATACACACACGAAAACATCACCAAAGGTGTACAGAAGTCATAGTTTGGTCTATTAGGGCCATTATGGCAGTCAGAGGTTGAAGTGACCAAAGGCTTCAAATCGACGATGCAAAAATACGTGAAAATTGAGATGTCCTGAAATGCAGCCCAACGTATCGGAATCGGTTAATACACACACGAAAACATCACCAAAGGTGTACAGAAGTCATAGTTTGGTCTATTAGGGCCATTATGGCAGTCAGAGGTTGAAGTGACCAAAGGCTTCAAATCGACGATGCCGGCTATGCAAAAATACGTGAAAATTGAGATGTCCTGAAATGCAGCCCAACGTATCGGAATCGGTTAATACACACACGAAAACATCACCAAAGGTGTAAAGAAGTCATATTTTAATCTATTAGGGCCATTATGGCAGTCAGAGGTTGAAGTGACCAAAGGCTTCAAATCGACGATGCCGGCTATGCAAAAATACGTGAAAATTGAGATGTCCTGAAATGCAGCCCAACGTATCGGAATCAGTTAATACACACACGAAAACATCACCAAAGGTGTACAGAAGTCATAGTTTGGTCTATTAGGGCCATTATGGCAGTCAGAGGTTGAAGTGACCAAAGGCTTCAAATCGACGATGCCGGCTATGCAAAAATACGTGAAAATTCCGATGTCCTGAAATGCAGCCCAACGTATCGGAATTGGTTAATACACACACGAAAACATCACCAAAGGTGTACAGAAGTCATAGTTTGGTCTATTAGGGCCATTATGGCAGTCAGAGGTTGAAGTGACCAAAGGCTTCAAATCGACGATGCCGGCTATGCAAAAATACGTGAAAATTCCGATGTCCTTAAATGCAGCCCAACGTATCGAAATCGGTTAATACACACACGAAAACATCACCAAAGGTGTACAGAAGTCATAGTTTGGTCTATTAGGGCCATTATGGCAGTCAGAGGTTGAAGTGACCAAAGGCTTCAAATCGACGATGCCGGCTATGCAAAAATACGTGAAAATTCCGATGTCCTGAAATGCAGCCCAACGTATCAGAATCGGTTAATACACACACGAAAACATCACCAAAGGTGTACAGAAGTCATAGTTTGGTCTATTAGGGCCATTATGGCAGTCAGAGGTTGAAGTGACCAAAGGCTTCAAATCGACGATGCCGGCTATGGAAAAATACGTGAAAATTCCGATGTCCTGAAATGCAGCCCAACGTATCAGAATCGGTTAATACACACACGAAAACATCACCAAAGGTGTACAGAAGTCATAGTTTGGTCTATTAGGGCCATTATGGCAGTCAGAGGTTGAAGTGACCAAAGGCTTCAAATCGACGATGCCGGCTATGCAAAAATACGTGAAAATTCCGATGTCCTGAAATGCAGCCAACGTATCGGAATCGGTTAATACACACACGAAAACATCACCAAAGGTGTACAGAAGTCATAGTTTGGTCTATTAGGGCCATTATGGCAGTCAGAGGTTGAAGTGACCAAAGGCTTCAAATCGACGATGCCGGCTATGCAAAAATACGTGAAAATTCCGATGTCCTGAAATGCAGCCAACGTATCGGAATCGGTTAATACACACACGAAAACATCACCAAAGGTGTACAGAAGTCATAGTTTGGTCTATTAGGGCCATTATGGCAGTCAGAGGTTGAAGTGACCAAAGGCTTCAAATCGACGATGCCGGCTATGCAAAAATACGTGAAAATTCCGATGTCCTGAAATGCAGCCTAACGTATCGGAATCGGTTAATACACACACGAAAACATCACCAAAGGTGTACAGAAGTCATAGTTTGGTCTATTAGGGCCATTATGGCAGTCAGAGGTTGAAGTGACCAAAGGCTTCAAATCGACGATGCCGGCTATGCAAAAATACGTGAAAATTCCAATGTCACGGAATGCAGCAAAACGTATCGGAATCGGTTAATACACACACGAAAACATCACCAAAGGTGTACAGAAGTCATAGTTTGGTCTATTAGGGCCATTATGGCAGTCAGAGGTGTAAGTGACCAAAGGCTTCAAATCGACGATGCCGGCTATGCAAAAATACGTGAAAATTCCGATGTCCTGAAATGCAGCCAACGTATCGGAATCGGTTAATACACACACGAAAACATCACCAAAGGGGTACAGAAGTCATAGTTTGGTCTATTAGGGCCATTATGGCAGTCAGAGGTTGAAGTGACCAAAGGCTTCAAATCGACGATGCCGGCTATGCAAAAATACGTGAAAATTGAGATGTCCTGAAATGCAGCCCAACGTATCGGAATCGGTTAATACACACACGAAAACATCACCAAAGGTGTACAGAAGTCATAGTTTGGTCTATTAGGGCCATTATGGCAGTCAGAGGTTGAAGTGACCAAAGGCTTCAAATCGACGATGCCGGCTATGCAAAAATACGTGAAAATTCCGATGTCCTTAAATGCAGCCCAACGTATCGAAATCGGTTAATACACACACGAAAACATCACCAAAGGTGTACAGAAGTCATAGTTTGGTCTATTAGGGCCATTATGGCAGTCAGAGGTTGAAGTGACCAAAGGCTTCAAATCGACGATGCCGGCTATGCAAAAATACGTGAAAATTCCGATGTCCTGAAATGCAGCCCAACGTATCAGAATCGGTTAATACACACACGAAAACATCACCAAAGGTGTACAGAAGTCATAGTTTGGTCTATTAGGGCCATTATGGCAGTCAGAGGTTGAAGTGACCAAAGGCTTCAAATCGACGATGCCGGCTATGGAAAAATACGTGAAAATTCCGATGTCCTGAAATGCAGCCCAACGTATCAGAATCGGTTAATACACACACGAAAACATCACCAAAGGTGTACAGAAGTCATAGTTTGGTCTATTAGGGCCATTATGGCAGTCAGAGGTTGAAGTGACCAAAGGCTTCAAATCGACGATGCCGGCTATGCAAAAATACGTGAAAATTCCGATGTCCTGAAATGCAGCCAACGTATCGGAATCGGTTAATACACACACGAAAACATCACCAAAGGTGTACAGAAGTCATAGTTTGGTCTATTAGGGCCATTATGGCAGTCAGAGGTTGAAGTGACCAAAGGCTTCAAATCGACGATGCCGGCTATGCAAAAATACGTGAAAATTCCGATGTCCTGAAATGCAGCCTAACGTATCGGAATCGGTTAATACACACACGAAAACATCACCAAAGGTGTACAGAAGTCATAGTTTGGTCTATTAGGGCCATTATGGCAGTCAGAGGTTGAAGTGACCAAAGGCTTCAAATCGACGATGCCGGCTATGCAAAAATACGTGAAAATTCCAATGTCACGGAATGCAGCAAAACGTATCGGAATCGGTTAATACACACACGAAAACATCACCAAAGGTGTACAGAAGTCATAGTTTGGTCTATTAGGGCCATTATGGCAGTCAGAGGTGTAAGTGACCAAAGGCTTCAAATCGACGATGCCGGCTATGCAAAAATACGTGAAAATTCCGATGTCCTGAAATGCAGCCAACGTATCGGAATCGGTTAATACACACACGAAAACATCACCAAAGGGGTACAGAAGTCATAGTTTGGTCTATTAGGGCCATTATGGCAGTCAGAGGTTGAAGTGACCAAAGGCTTCAAATCGACGATGCCGGCTATGCAAAAATACGTGAAAATTCCAATGTCACGGAATGCAGCAAAACGTATCGGAATCGGTTAATACACACACGAAAACATCACCAAAGGTGTACAGAAGTCATAGTTTGGTCTATTAGGGCCATTATGGCAGTCAGAGGTTGAAGTGACCAAAGGCTTCAAATCGACGATGCCGGCTATGCAAAAATACGTGAAAATTCCGATGTCCTGAAATGCAGCCAACGTATCGGAATCGGTTAATACACACACGAAAACATCACCAAAGGTGTACAGAAGTCATAGTTTGGTCTATTAGGGCCATTATGGCAGTCAGAGGTTGAAGTGACCAAAGGCTTCAAATCGACGATGCCGGCTATGCAAAAAGACGTGAAAATTCCGATGTCCTGAAATGCAGCCCAACGTATCGGAATCGGTTAATACACACACGAAAACATCACCAAAGGTGTACAGAAGTCATAGTTTGGTCTATTAGGGCCATTATGGCAGTCAGAGGTTGAAGTGACCAAAGGCTTCAAATCGACGATGCCGGCTATGCAAAAATACGTGAAAATTCCGATGTCCTTAAATGCAGCCCAACGTATCGGAATCGGTTAATACACACACGAAAACATCACCAAAGGTGTACAGAAGTCATAGTTTGGTCTATTAGGGCCATTATGGCAGTCAGAGGTTGAAGTGACCAAAGGCTTCAAATCGACGATGCAAAAATACGTGAAAATTGAGATGTCCTGAAATGCAGCCCAACGTATCGGAATCGGTTAATACACACACGAAAACATCACCAAAGGTGTACAGAAGTCATAGTTTGGTCTATTAGGGCCATTATGGCAGTCAGAGGTTGAAGTGACCAAAGGCTTCAAATCGACGATGCCGGCTATGCAAAAATACGTGAAAATTCCGATGTCCTTAAATGCAGCCCAACGTATCGGAATCGGTTAATACACACACGAAAACATTACCAAAGGTGTACAGAAGTCATAGTTTGGTCTATTAGGGCCATTATGGCAGTCAGAGGTTGAAGTGACCAAAGGCTTCAAATCGACGATGCCGGCTATGCAAAAATACGTGAAAATTGAGATGTCCTGAAATGCAGCCCAACGTATCGGAATCGGTTAATACACACACGAAAACATCACCAAAGGTGTACAGAAGTCATAGTTTGGTCTATTAGGGCCATTATGGCAGTCAGAGGTTGAAGTGACCAAAGGCTTCAAATCGACGATGCCGGCTATGCAAAAATACGTGAAAATTCCGATGTCCTTAAATGCAGCCCAACGTATCGAAATCGGTTAATACACACACGAAAACATCACCAAAGGTGTACAGAAGTCATAGTTTGGTCTATTAGGGCCATTATGGCAGTCAGAGGTTGAAGTGACCAAAGGCTTCAAATCGACGATGCCGGCTATGCAAAAATACGTGAAAATTCCGATGTCCTGAAGTGCAGCCCAACGTATCGGAATCGGTTAATACACACACGAAAACATCACCAAAGGTGTACAGAAGTCATAGTTTGGTCTATTAGGGCCATTATGGCAGTCAGAGGTCGAAGTGACCAAAGGCTTCAAATCGACGATGCCGGCTATGCAAAAATACGTGAAAATTCCGATGTCCTGAAATGCAGCCCAACGTATCGGAATCGGTTAATACACACACGAAAACATCACCAAAGGTGTACAGAAGTCATAGTTTGGTCTATTAGGGCCATTATGGCAGTCAGAGGTTGAAGTGACCAAAGGCTTCAAATCGACGATGCCGGCTATGCAAAAATACGTGAAAATTCCGATGTCCTGAAATGCAGCCCAACGTATCGGAATCGGTTAATACACACACGAAAACATCACCAAAGGTGTACAGAAGTCATAGTTTGGTCTATTAGGGCCATTATGGCAGTCAGAGGTTGAAGTGACCAAAGGCTTCAAATCGACGATGCCGGCTATGCAAAAATACGTGAAAATTCCAATGTCACGGAATGCAGCAAAACGTATCGGAATCGGTTAATACACACACGAAAACATCACCAAAGGTGTACAGAAGTCATAGTTTGGTCTATTAGGGCCATTATGGCAGTCAGAGGTTGAAGTGACCAAAGGCTTCAAATCGACGATGCCGGCTATGCAAAAATACGTGAAAATTCCGATGTCCTGAAATGCAGCCTAACGTATCGGAATCGGTTAATACACACACGAAAACATCACCAAAGGTGTACAGAAGTCATAGTTTGGTCTATTAGGGCCATTATGGCAGTCAGAGGTTGAAGTGACCAAAGGCTTCAAATCGACGATGCCGGCTATGCAAAAATACGTGAAAATTCCGATGTCCTTAAATGCAGCCCAACGTATCGGAATCGGTTAATACACACACGAAAACATCACCAAAGGTGTACAGAAGTCATAGTTTGGTCTATTAGGGCCATTATGGCAGTCAGAGGTTGAAGTGACCAAAGGCTTCAAATCGACGATGCCGGCTATGCAAAAATACGTGAAAATTCCGATATCCTGAAATGCAGCCCAACGTATCGGAATCGGTTAATACACACACGAAAACATCACCAAAGGTGTACAGAAGTCATAGTTTGGTCTATTAGGGCCATTATGGCAGTCAGAGGTTGAAGTGACCAAAGGCTTCAAATCGACGATGCCGGCTATGCAAAAATACGTGAAAATTCCGATGTCCTGAAATGCAGCCCAACGTATCGGAATCGGTTAATACACACCAAAGGTGTACAGAAGTCATAGTTTGGTCTATTAGGGCCATTATGGCAGTCAGAGGTTGAAGTGACCAAAGGCTTCAAATCGACGATGCCGGCTATGCAAAAATACGTGAAAATTCCGATGTCCTGAAATGCAGCCCAACGTATCGGAATCGGTTAATACACACACGAAAACATCACCAAAGGTGTACAGAAGTCATAGTTTGGTCTATTAGGGCCATTATGGCAGTCAGAGGTTGAAGTGACCAAAGGCTTCAAATCGACGATGCCGGCTATGCAAAAATACGTGAAAATTCCGATGTCCTGAAATGCAGCCCAACGTATCGGAATCGGTTAATACACACACGAAAACATCACCAAAGGTGTACAGAAGTCATAGTTTGGTCTATTAGGGCCATTATGGCAGTCAGAGGTTGAAGTGACCAAAGGCTTCAAATCGACGATGCCGGCTATGCAAAAATACGTGAAAATTCCGATGTCCTGAAATGCAGCCCAACGTATCAGAATCGGTTAATACACACACGAAAACATCACCAAAGGTGTACAGAAGTCATAGTTTGGTCTATTAGGGCCATTATGGCAGTCAGAGGTTGAAGTGACCAAAGGCTTCAAATCGACGATGCCGGCTATGCAAAAATACGTGAAAATTCCGATGTCCTGAAATGCAGCCCAACGTATCGGAATCGGTTAATACACACACGAAAACATCACCAAAGGTGTACAGAAGTCATAGTTTGGTCTATTAGGGCCATTATGGCAGTCAGAGGTTGAAGTGACCAAAGGCTTCAAATCGACGATGCCGGCTATGCAAAAATACGTGAAAATTCCGATGTCACGGAATGCAGCAAAACGTATCGGAATCGGTTAATACGCACACGAAAACATCACCAAAGGTGTACAGAAGTCATAGTTTGGTCTATTAGGGCCATTATGGCAGTCAGAGGTTGAAGTGACCAAAGGCTTCAAATCGACGATGCCGGCTTTGCAAAAATACGTGAAAATTCCGATGTCACGGAATGCAGCAAAACGTATCGGAATCGGTTAATACACACAGGAAAACATCACCAAAGGTGTACAGAAGTCATAGTTTGGTCTATTAGGGCCATTATGGCAGTCAGAGGTTGAAGTGACCAAAGGCTTCAAATCGACGATGCCGGCTATGCAAAAATACGTGAAAATTCCGATGTCCTGAAATGCAGCCCAACGTATCGGAATCGGTTAATACACACACGAAAACATCACCAAAGGTGTACAGAAGTCATAGTTTGGTCTATTAGGGCCATTATGGCAGTCAGAGGTTGAAGTGACCAAAGGCTTCAAATCGACGATGCCGGCTATGCAAAAATACGTGAAAATTCCGATGTCCTGAAATGCAGCCCAACGTATCGGAATCGGTTAATACACACACGAAAACATCACCAAAGGTGTACAGAAGTCATAGTTTGGTCTATTAGGGCCATTATGGCAGTCAGAGGTTGAAGTGACCAAAGGCTTCAAATCGACGATGCCGGCTATGCAAAAATACGTGAAAATTCCGATATCCTGAAATGCAGCCCAACGTATCAGAATCGGTTAATACACACACGAAAACATCACCAAAGGTGTACAGAAGTCATAGTTTGGTCTATTAGGGCCATTATGGCAGTCAGAGGTTGAAGTGACCAAAGGCTTCAAATCGACGATGCCGGCTATGCAAAAATACGTGAAAATTCCGATGTCCTGAAATGCAGCCCAACGTATCAGAATCGGTTAATACACACACGAAAACATCACCAAAGGTGTACAGAAGTCATAGTTTGGTCTATTAGGGCCATTATGGCAGTCAGAGGTTGAAGTGACCAAAGGCTTCAAATCGACGATGCCGGCTATGCAAAAATACGTGAAAATTCCGATGTCCTGAAATGCAGCCCAACGTATCAGAATTGGTTAATACACACACGAAAACATCACCAAAGGTGTACAGAAGTCATAGTTTGGTCTATTAGGGCCATTATGGCAGTCAGAGGTTGAAGTGACCAAAGGCTTCAAATCGACGATGCCGGCTTTGCAAAAATACGTGAAAATTCCGATGTCACGGAATGCAGCAAAACGTATCGGAATCGGTTAATACACACAGGAAAACATCACCAAAGGTGTACAGAAGTCATAGTTTGGTCTATTAGGGCCATTATGGCAGTCAGAGGTTGAAGTAACCAAAGGCTTCAAATCGACGATGCCGGCTATGCAAAAATACGTGAAAATTCCGATGTCCTGAAATGCAGCCCAACGTATCAGAATCGGTTAATACACACACGAAAACATCACCAAAGGTGTACAGAAGTCATAGTTTGGTCTATTAGGGCCATTATGGCAGTCAGAGGTTGAAGTGACCAAAGGCTTCAAATCGACGATGCCGGCTATGCAAAAATACGTGAAAATTCCGATGTCCTGAAATGCAGCCCAACGTATCGGAATCGGTTAATACACACACGAAAACATCACCAAAGGTGTACAGAAGTCATAGTTTGGTCTATTAGGGCCATTATGGCAGTCAGAGGTTGAAGTGACCAAAGGCTTCAAATCGACGATGCCGGCTATGCAAAAATACGTGAAAATTCCGATGTCCTGAAATGCAGCCCAACGTATCGGAATCGGTTAATACACACACGAAAACATCACCAAAGGTGTACAGAAGTCATAGTTTGGTCTATTAGGGCCATTATGGCAGTCAGAGGTTGAAGTGACCAAAGGCTTCAAATCGACGATGCCGGCTTTGCAAAAATACGTGAAAATTCCGATGTCACGGAATGCAGCAAAACGTATCGGAATCGGTTAATACACACACGAAAACATCACCAAAGGTGTACAGAAGTCATAGTTTGGTCTATTAGGGCCATTATGGCAGTCAGAGGTTGAAGTGACCAAAGGCTTCAAATCGACGATGCCGGCTATGCAAAAATACGTGAAAATTCCGATGTCCTGAAATGCTATGCAAAAATACGTGAAAATTCCGATGTCACGGAATGCAGCAAAACGTATCGGAATCGGTTAATACACACACGAAAACATCACCAAAGGTGTACAGAAGTCATAGTTTGGTCTATTAGGGCCATTATGGCAGTCAGAGGTTGAAGTGACCAAAGGCTTCAAATCGACGATGCCGGCTATGCAAAAATACGTGAAAATTCCGATGTCACGGAATGCAGCAAAACGTATCGGAATCGGTTAATACACACACGAAAACATCACCAAAGGTGTACAGAAGTCATAGTTTGGTCTATTAGGGCCATTATGGCAGTCAGAGGTTGAAGTGACCAAAGGCTTCAAATCGACGATGCCGGCTATGCAAAAATACGTGAAAATTCCGATGTCCTGAAATGCAGCCCAACGTATCAGAATCGGTTAATACACACACGAAAACATCACCAAAGGTGTACAGAAGTCATAGTTTGGTCTATTAGGGCCATTATGGCAGTCAGAGGTTGAAGTGACCAAAGGCTTCAAATCGACGATGCCGGCTATGCAAAAATACGTGAAAATTCTTATGTCCTGAAATGCAGCCCAACGTATCGGAATTGGTTAATACACACACGAAAACATCACCAAAGGTGTACAGAAGTCATAGTTTGGTCTATTAGGGCCATTATGGCAGTCAGAGGTTGAAGTGACCAAAGGCTTCAAATCGACGATGCCGGCTATGCAAAAATACGTGAAATGAAAAATACGTCCGATGTCCTGAAATGCAGCCCAACGTATCGGAATCGGTTAATACACACACGAAAACATCACCAAAGGTGTACAGAAGTCATAGTTTGGTCTATTAGGGCCATTATGGCAGTCAGAGGTTGAAGTGACCAAAGGCTTCAAATCGACGATGCCGGCTATGCAAAAATACGTGAAAATTCCGATGTCCTGAAATGCAGCCTAACGTATCGGAATCGGTTAATACACACACGAAAACATCACCAAAGGTGTACAGAAGTCATAGTTTGGTCTATTAGGGCCATTATGGCAGTCAGAGGTTGAAGTGACCAAAGGCTTCAAATCGACGATGCCGGCTATGCAAAAATACGTGAAAATTCCGATGTCACGGAATGCAGCAAAACGTATCGGAATCGGTTAATACGCACACGAAAACATCACCAAAGGTGTACAGAAGTCATAGTTTGGTCTATTAGGGCCATTATGGCAGTCAGAGGTTGAAGTGACCAAAGGCTTCAAATCGACGATGCCGGCTATGCAAAAATACGTGAAAATTCCGATGTCCTGAAATGCAGCCCAACGTATCGGAATCGGTTAATACACACACGAAAACATCACCAAAGGTGTACAGAAGTCATAGTTTGGTCTATTAGGGCCATTATGGCAGTCAGAGGTTGAAGTGACCAAAGGCTTCAAATCGACGATGCCGGCTATGCAAAAATACGTGAAAATTCCGATGTCCTGAAATGCAGCCCAACGTATCAGAATCGGTTAATACACACACGAAAACATCACCAAAGGTGTACAGAAGTCATAGTTTGGTCTATTAGGGTCATTATGGCAGTCAGAGGTTGAAGTGACCAAAGGCTTCAAATCGACGATGCCGGCTATGCAAAAATACGTGAAAATTCCGATGTCCTGAAATGCAGCCCAACGTATCGGAATTGGTTAATACACACACGAAAACATCACCAAAGGTGTACAGAAGTCATAGTTTGGTCTATTAGGGCCATTATGGCAGTCAGAGGTTGAAGTGACCAAAGGCTTCAAATCGACGATGCCGGCTATGCAAAAATACGTGAAATGAAAAATACGTCCGATGTCCTGAAATGCAGCCCAAC
Source organism: Eristalis tenax (assembly GCA_905231855.2). Taxonomy (NCBI): domain Eukaryota; kingdom Metazoa; phylum Arthropoda; class Insecta; order Diptera; family Syrphidae; genus Eristalis; species Eristalis tenax. Next base: position 70,409 of record CAJNIU020000136.1, read on the forward strand.
GTATCGGAATCGGTTAATACACACACGAAAACATCACCAAAGGTGTACAGAAGTCATAGTTTGGTCTATTAGGGCCATTATGGCAGTCAGAGGTTGAAGTGACCAAAGGCTTCAAATCGACGATGCCGGCTATGCAAAAATACGTGAAAATTCCGATGTCCTGAAATGCAGCCTAACGTATCGGAATCGGTTAATACACACACGAAAACATCACCAAAGGTGTACAGAAGTCATAGTTTGGTCTATTAGGGCCATTATGGCAGTCAGAGGTTGAAGTGACCAAAGGCTTCAAATCGACGATGCCGGCTATGCAAAAATACGTGAAAATTCCGATGTCCTGAAATGCAGCCCAACGTATCGGAATCGGTTAATACACACACGAAAACATCACCAAAGGTGTACAGAAGTCATAGTTTGGTCTATTAGGGCCATTATGGCAGTCAGAGGTTGAAGTGACCAAAGGCTTCAAATCGACGATGCCGGCTATGCAAAAATACGTGAAAATTCCGATGTCCTGAAATGCAGCCCAACGTATCGGAATCGGTTAATACACACACGAAAACATCACCAAAGGTGTACAGAAGTCATAGTTTGGTCTATTAGGGCCATTATGGCAGTCAGAGGTTGAAGTGACCAAAGGCTTCAAATCGACGATGCCGGCTATGCAAAAATACGTGAAAATTCCGATGTCCTGAAATGCAGCCCAACGTATCAGAATCGGTTAATACACACACGAAAACATCACCAAAGGTGTACAGAAGTCATAGTTTGGTCTATTAGGGCCATTATGGCAGTCAGAGGTTGAAGTGACCAAAGGCTTCAAATCGACGATGCCGGCTATGCAAAAATACGTGAAAATTCCGATGTCCTGAAATGCAGCCCAACGTATCAGAATCGGTTAATACACACACGAAAACATCACCAAAGGTGTACAGAAGTCATAGTTTGGTCTATTAGGGCCATTATGGCAGTCAGAGGTTGAAGTGACCAAAGGCTTCAAATCGACGATGCCGGCTATGCAAAAATACGTGAAAATTCCGATGTCCTGAAATGCAGCCCAACGTATCAGAATCGGTTAATACACACACGAAAACATCACCAAAGGTGTACAGAAGTCATAGTTTGGTCTATTAGGGCCATTATGGCAGTCAGAGGTTGAAGTGACCAAAGGCTTCAAATCGACGATGCCGGCTATGCAAAAATACGTGAAAATTCCGATGTCACGGAATGCAGCAAAACGTATCGGAATCGGTTAATACGCACACGAGAACATCACCAAAGGTGTACAGAAGTCATAGTTTGGTCTATTAGGGCCATTATGGCAGTCAGAGGTTGAAGTGACCAAAGGCTTCAAATCGACGATGCCGGCTATGCAAAAATACGTGAAAATTCCGATGTCCTGAAATGCAGCCCAACGTATCGGAATTGGTTAATACACACACGAAAACATCACCAAATGTGTACAGAAGTCATAGTTTGGTCTATTAGGGCCATTATGGCAGTCAGAGGTTGAAGTGACCAAAGGCTTCAAATCGACGATGCCGGCTATGCAAAAATACGTGAAATGAAAAATACGTCCGATGTCCTGAAATGCAGCCCAACGTATCGGAATCGGTTAATACACACACGAAAACATCACCAAAGGTGTACAGAAGTCATAGTTTGGTCTATTAGGGCCATTATGGCAGTCAGAGGTTGAAGTGACCAAAGGCTTCAAATCGACGATGCCGGCTATGCAAAAATACGTGAAAATTCCGATGTCCTGAAATGCAGCCCAACGTATCAGAATCGGTTAATACACACACGAAAACATCACCAAAGGTGTACAGAAGTCATAGTTTGGTCTATTAGGGCCATTATGGCAGTCAGAGGTTGAAGTGACCAAAGGCTTCAAATCGACGATGCCGGCTATGCAAAAATACGTGAAAATTCCGATGTCCTGAAATGCAGCCCAACGTATCGGAATTGGTTAATACACACACGAAAACATCACCAAAGGTGTACAGAAGTCATAGTTTGGTCTATTAGGGCCATTATGGCAGTCAGAGGTTGAAGTGACCAAAGGCTTCAAATCGACGATGCCGGCTATGCAAAAATACGTGAAATGAAAAATACGTCCGATGTCCTGAAATGCAGCCCAACGTATCGGAATCGGTTAATACACACACGAAAACATCACCAAAGGTGTACAGAAGTCATAGTTTGGTCTATTAGGGCCATTATGGCAGTCAGAGGTTGAAGTGACCAAAGGCTTCAAATCGACGATGCCGGCTATGCAAAAATACGTGAAAATTCCGATGTCCTGAAATGCAGCCTAACGTATCGGAATCGGTTAATACACACACGAAAACATCACCAAAGGTGTACAGAAGTCATAGTTTGGTCTATTAGGGCCATTATGGCAGTCAGAGGTTGAAGTGACCAAAGGCTTCAAATCGACGATGCCGGCTATGCAAAAATACGTGAAAATTCCGATGTCCTGAAATGCGATGTCCTGAAATGCAGCCCAACGTATCGGAATCGGTTAATACACACACGAAAACATCACCAAAGGTGTACAGAAGTCATAGTTTGGTCTATTAGGGCCATTATGGCAGTCAGAGGTTGAAGTGACCAAAGGCTTCAAACCGACGATGCCGGGCTATGCAAAAATACGTGAAAATTCCGATGTCCTGAAATGCAGCCCAACGTATCGGAATCGGTTAATACACACACGAAAACATCACCAAAGGTGTACAGAAGTCATAGTTTGGTCTATTAGGGCCATTATGGCAGTCAGAGGTTGAAGTGACCAAAGGCTTCAAATCCGACGATGCCGGCTATGCAAAAATACGTGAAAATTCCGATGTCCTGAAATGCAGCCCAACGTATCGGAATCGGTTAATACACACACGAAAACATCACCAAAGGTGTACAGAAGTCATAGTTTGGTCTATTAGGGCCATTATGGCAGTCAGAGGTTGAAGTGACCAAAGGCTTCAAATCGACGATGCCGGCTATGCAAAAATACGTGAAAATTCCGATGTCCTGAAATGCAGCCCAACGTATCAGAATCGGTTAATACACACACGAAAACATCACCAAAGGTGTACAGAAGTCATAGTTTGGTCTATTAGGGCCATTATGGCAGTCAGAGGTTGAAGTGACCAAAGGCTTCAAATCGACGATGCCGGCTATGCAAAAATACGTGAAAATTCCGATGTCCTGAAATGCAGCCCAACGTATCGGAATCGGTTAATACACACACGAAAACATCACCAAAGGTGTACAGAAGTCATAGTTTGGTCTATTAGGGCCATTATGGCAGTCAGAGGTTGAAGTGACCAAAGGCTTCAAATCGACGATGCCGGCTATGCAAAAATACGTGAAAATTCCGATGTCCTGAAATGCAGCCCAACGTATCAGAATCGGTTAATACACACACGAAAACATCACCAAAGGTGTACAGAAGTCATAGTTTGGTCTATTAGGGCCATTATGGCAGTCAGAGGTTGAAGTGACCAAAGGCTTCAAATCGACGATGCCGGCTATGCAAAAATACGTGAAAATTCCGATGTCCTGAAATGCAGCCCAACGTATCAGAATCGGTTAATACACACACGAAAACATCACCAAAGGTGTACAGAAGTCATAGTTTGGTCTATTAGGGCCATTATGGCAGTCAGAGGTTGAAGTGACCAAAGGCTTCAAATCGACGATGCCGGCTATGCAAAAATACGTGAAAATTCCGATGTCCTGAAATGCAGCCCAACGTATCGGAATCGGTTAATACACACACGAAAACATCACCAAAGGTGTACAGAAGTCATAGTTTGGTCTATTAGGGCCATTATGGCAGTCAGAGGTTGAAGTGACCAAAGGCTTCAAATCGACGATGCCGGCTATGCAAAAATACGTGAAAATTCCGATGTCCTGAAATGCAGCCCAACGTATCGGAATCGGTTAATACACACACGAAAACATCACCAAAGGTGTACAGAAGTCATAGTTTGGTCTATTAGGGCCATTATGGCAGTCAGAGGTTGAAGTGACCAAAGGCTTCAAATCGACGATGCCGGCTATGCAAAAATACGTGAAAATTCCGATGTCCTGAAATGCAGCCCAACGTATCGGAATCGGTTAATACACACACGAAAACATCACCAAAGGTGTACAGAAGTCATAGTTTGGTCTATTAGGGCCATTATGGCAGTCAGAGGTTGAAGTGACCAAAGGCTTCAAATCGACGATACCGGCTATGCAAAAATACGTGAAAATTCCGATGTCCTGAAATGCAGCCCAACGTATCAGAATCGGTTAATACACACACGAAAACATCACCAACGGTGTACAGAAGTCATAGTTTGGTCTATTAGGGCCATTATGGCAGTCAGAGGTTGAAGTGACCAAAGGCTTCAAATCGACGATGCCGGCTATGCAAAAATACGTGAAAATTCCGATGTCCTGAAATGCAGCCCAACGTATCAGAATCGGTTAATACACACACGAAAACATCACCAAAGGTGTACAGAAGTCATAGTTTGGTCTATTAGGGCCATTATGGCAGTCAGAGGTTGAAGTGACCAAAGGCTTCAAATCGACGATGCCGGCTATGCAAAAATACGTGAAAATTCCGATGTCCTGAAATGCAGCTCAACGTATCGGAATTGGTTAATACACACACGAAAACATCACCAAAGGTGTACAGAAGTCATAGTTTGGTCTATTAGGGCCATTATGGCAGTCAGAGGTTGAAGTGACCAAAGGCTTCAAATCGACGATGCCGGCTATGCAAAAATACGTGAAAATTCCGATGTCCTGAAATGCAGCCCAACGTATCAGAATCGGTTAATACACACACGAAAACATCACCAAAGGTGTACAGAAGTCATAGTTTGGTCTATTAGGGCCATTATGGCAGTCAGAGGTTGAAGTGACCAAAGGCTTCAAATCGACGATACCGGCTATGCAAAAATACGTGAAAATTCCGATGTCCTGAAATGCAGCCCAACGTATCAGAATCGGTTAATACACACACGAAAACATCACCAACGGTGTACAGAAGTCATAGTTTGGTCTATTAGGGCCATTATGGCAGTCAGAGGTTGAAGTGACCAAAGGCTTCAAATCGACGATACCGGCTATGCAAAAATACGTGAAAATTCCGATGTCCTGAAATGCAGCCCAACGTATCGGAATCGGTTAATACACACACGAAAACATCACGAAAGGTGTACAGAAGTCATAGTTTGGTCTATTAGGGCCATTATGGCAGTCAGAGGTTGAAGTGACCAAAGGCTTCAAATCGACGATGCCGGCTATGCAAAAATACGGGAAAATTCCGATGTCCTGAAATGCAGCCCAACGTATCAGAATCGGTTAATACACACACGAAAACATCACCAAAGGTGTACAGAAGTCATAGTTTGGTCTATTAGGGCCATTATGGCAGTCAGAGGTTGAAGTGACCAAAGGCTTCAAATCGACGATGCCGGCTATGCAAAAATACGTGAAAATTCCGATGTCCTGAAATGCAGCCCAACGTATCGGAATCGGTTAATACACACACGAAAACATCACCAAAGGTGTACAGAAGTCATAGTTTGGTCTATTAGGGCCATTATGGCAGTCAGAGGTTGAAGTGACCAAAGGCTTCAAATCGACGATACCGGCTATGCAAAAATACGTGAAAATTCCGATGTCCTGAAATGCTGCCCAACGTATCAGAATCGGTTAATACACACACGAAAACATCACCAACGGTGTACAGAAGTCATAGTTTGGTCTATTAGGGCCATTATGGCAGTCAGAGTTTGAAGTGACCAAAGGCTTCAAATCGACGATGCCGGCTATGCAAAAATACGTGAAAATTCCGATGTCCTGAAATGCAGCCCAACGTATCAGAATCGGTTAATACACACACGAAAACATCACCAAAGGTGTACAGAAGTCATAGTTTGGTCTATTAGGGCCATTATGGCAGTCAGAGGTTGAAGTGACCAAAGGCTTCAAATCGACGATGCCGGCTATGCAAAAATACGTGAAAATTCCGATGTCCTGAAATGCAGCCCAACGTATCGGAATCGGTTAATACACACACGAAAACATCACCAAAGGTGTACAGAAGTCATTGTTTGGTCTATTAGGGCCATTATGGCAGTCAGAGGTTGAAGTTACCAAAGGCTTCAAATCGACGATACCGGCTATGCAAAAATACGTGAAAATTCCGATGTCCTGAAATGCAGCCCAACGTATCAGAATCGGTTAATACACACACGAAAACATCACCAACGGTGTACAGAAGTCATAGTTTGGTCTATTAGGGCCATTATGGCAGTCAGAGGTTGAAGTGACCAAAGGCTTCAAATCGACGATGCCGGCTATGCAAAAATACGTGAAAATTCCGATGTCCTGAAATGCAGCCCAACGTATCGGAATCGGTTAATACACACACGAAAACATCACCAAAGGTGTACAGAAGTCATAGTTTGGTCTATTAGGGCCATTATGGCAGTCAGAGGTTGAAGTGACCAAAGGCTTCAAATCGACGATGCCGGCTATGCAAAAATACGTGAAAATTCCGATGTCCTGAAATGCAGCCCAAGGTATCGGAATCGGTTAATACACACACGAAAACATCACCAAAGGTGTACAGAAGTCATAGTTTGGTCTATTAGGGCCATTATGGCAGTCAGAGGTTGAAGTGACCAAAGGCTTCAAATCGACGATGCCGGCTATGCAAAAATACGTGAAAATTCCGATGTCCTGAAATGCAGCCCAACGTATCGGAATCGGTTAATACACACACGAAAAACATCACCAAAGGTGTACAGAAGTCATAGTTTGGTCTATTAGGGCCATTATGGCAGTCAGAGGTTGAAGTGACCAAAGGCTTCAAATCGACGATGCCGGCTATGCAAAAATACGGGAAAATTCCGATGTCCTGAAATGCAGCCCAACGTATCAGAATCGGTTAATACACACACGAAAACATCACCAAAGGTGTACAGAAGTCATAGTTTGGTCTATTAGGGCCATTATGGCAGTCAGAGGTTGAAGTGACCAAAGGCTTCAAATCGACGATGCCGGCTATGCAAAAATACGTGAAAATTCCGATGTCCTGAAATGCAGCTCAACGTATCGGAATTGGTTAATACACACACGAAAACATCACCAAAGGTGTACAGAAGTCATAGTTTGGTCTATTAGGGCCATTATGGCAGTCAGAGGTTGAAGTGACCAAAGGCTTCAAATCGACGATGCCGGCTATGCAAAAATACGTGAAAATTCCGATGTCCTGAAATGCAGCCCAACGTATCGGAATCGGTTAATACACACACGAAAACATCACCAAAGGTGTACAGAAGTCATAGTTTGGTCTATTAGGGCCATTATGGCAGTCAGAGGTTGAAGTGACCAAAGGCTTCAAATCGCCGATGCCGGCTATGCAAAAATACGCGAAAATTCCGATGTCCTGAAATGCAGCCCAACGTATCGGAATCGGTTAATACACACACGAAAACATCACCAAAGGTGTACAGAAGTCATAGTTTGGTCTATTAGGGCCATTATGGCAGTCAGAGGTTGAAGTGACCAAAGGCTTCAAATCGACGATGCCGGCTATGCAAAAATACGGGAAAATTCCGATGTCCTGAAATGCAGCCCAACGTATCAGAATCGGTTAATACACACACGAAAACATCACCAAAGGTGTACAGAAGTCATAGTTTGGTCTATTAGGGCCATTATGGCAGTCAGAGGTTGAAGTGACCAAAGGCTTCAAATCGACGATGCCGACTATGCAAAAATACGTGAAAATTCCGATGTCCTGAAATGCAGCCCAACGTATCGGAATCGGTTAATACACACACGAAAACATCACCAAAGGTGTACAGAAGTCATAGTTTGGTCTATTAGGGCCATTATGGCAGTCAGAGGTTGAAGTGACCAAAGGCTTCAAATCGACGATGCCGGCTATGCAAAAATACGTGAAAATTCCGATGTCCTGAAATGCAGCCCAACGTATCAGAATCGGTTAATACACACACGAAAACATCACCAAAGGTGTACAGAAGTCATAGTTTGGTCTATTAGGGCCATTATGGCAGTCAGAGGTTGAAGTGACCAAAGGCTTCAAATCGACGATGCCGGCTATGCAAAAATACGTGAAAATTCCGATGTCCTGAAATGCAGCCCAACGTATCGGAATCGGTTAATACACACACGAAAACATCACCAAAGGTGTACAGAAGTCATAGTTTGGTCTATTAGGGCCATTATGGCAGTCAGAGGTTGAAGTGACCAAAGGCTTCAAATCGACGATGCCGGCTATGCAAAAATACGTGAAAATTCCGATGTCCTGAAATGCAGCCCAACGTATCGGATTCGGTTAATACACACACGAAAACATCACCAAAGGTGTACAGAAGTCATAGTTTGGTCTATTAGGGCCATTATGGCAGTCAGAGGTTGAAGTGACCAAAGGCTTCAAATCGACGATGCCGGCTATGCAAAAATACGTGAAAATTCCGATGTCCTGAAATGCAGCCCAACGTATCGGAATCGGTTAATACACACACGAAAACATCACCAAAGGTGTACAGAAGTCATAGTTTGGTCTATTAGGGCCATTATGGCAGTCAGAGGTTGAAGTGACCAAAGGCTTCAAATCGACGATGCCGGCTATGCAAAAATACGGGAAAATTCCGATGTCCTGAAATGCAGCCCAACGTATCAGAATCGGTTAATACACACACGAAAACATCACCAAAGGTGTACAGAAGTCATAGTTTGGTCTATTAGGGCCATTATGGCAGTCAGAGGTTGAAGTGACCAAAGGCTTCAAATCGACGATGCCGGCTATGCAAAAATACGTGAAAATTCCGATGTCCTGAAATGCAGCTCAACGTATCGGAATTGGTTAATACACACGAAAACATCACCAAAGGTGTACAGAAGTCATAGTTTGGTCTATTAGGGCCATTATGGCAGTCAGAGGTTGAAGTGACCAAAGGCTTCAAATCGACGATGCCGGCTATGCAAAAATACGTGAAAATTCCGATGTCCTGAAATGCAGCCCAACGTATCAGAATCGGTTAATACACACACGAAAACATCACCAAAGGTGTACAGAAGTCATAGTTTGGTCTATTAGGGCCATTATGGCAGTCAGAGGTTGAAGTGACCAAAGGCTTCAAATCGACGATACCGGCTATGCAAAAATACGTGAAAATTCCGATGTCCTGAAATGCAGCCCAACGTATCAGAATCGGTTAATACACACACGAAAACATCACCAACGGTGTACAGAAGTCATAGTTTGGTCTATTAGGGCCATTATGGCAGTCAGAGGTTGAAGTGACCAAAGGCTTCAAATCGACGATGCCGGCTATGCAAAAATACGTGAAAATTCCGATGTCCTGAAATGCAGCCCAACGTATCAGAATCGGTTAATACACACACGAAAACATCACCAAAGGTGTACAGAAGTCATAGTTTGGTCTATTAGGGCCATTATGGCAGTCAGAGGTTGAAGTGACCAAAGGCTTCAAATCGACGATGCCGGCTATGCAAAAATACGTGAAAATTCCGATGTCCTGAAATGCAGCCCAACGTATCGGAATCGGTTAATACACACACGAAAACATCACCAAAGGTGTACAGAAGTCATAGTTTGGTCTATTAGGGCCATTATGGCAGTCAGAGGTTGAAGTGACCAAAGGCTTCAAATCGACGATGCCGGCTATGCAAAAATACGTGAAAATTCCGATGTCCTGAAATGCAGCCCAACGTATCGGAATCGGTTAATACACACACGAAAACATCACGAAAGGTGTACAGAAGTCATAGTTTGGTCTATTAGGGCCATTATGGCAGTCAGAGGTTGAAGTGACCAAAGGCTTCAAATCGACGATGCCGGCTATGCAAAAATACGGGAAAATTCCGATGTCCTGAAATGCAGCCCAACGTATCAGAATCGGTTAATACACACACGAAAACATCACCAAAGGTGTACAGAAGTCATAGTTTGGTCTATTAGGGCCATTATGGCAGTCAGAGGTTGAAGTGACCAAAGGCTTCAAATCGACGATGCCGGCTATGCAAAAATACGTGAAAATTCCGATGTCCTGAAATGCAGCCCAACGTATCGGAATCGGTTAATACACACACGAAAACATCACCAAAGGTGTACAGAAGTCATAGTTTGGTCTATTAGGGCCATTATGGCAGTCAGAGGTTGAAGTGACCAAAGGCTTCAAATCGACGATGCCGGCTATGCAAAAATACGTGAAAATTCCGATGTCCTGAAATGCAGCCCAACGTATCAGAATCGGTTAATACACACACGAAAACATCACCAAAGGTATACAGAAGTCATAGTTTGGTCTATTAGGGCCATTATGGCAGTCAGAGGTTGAAGTGACCAAAGGCTTCAAATCGACGATGCCGGCTATGCAAAAATACGTGAAAATTCCGATGTCCTGAAATGCAGCCCAACGTATCGGAATCGCTTAATACACACACGAAAACATCACCAAAGGTGTACAGAAGTCATAGTTTGGTCTATTAGGGCCATTATGGCAGTCAGAGGTTGAAGTGACCAAAGGCTTCAAATCGACGATACCGGCTATGCAAAAATACGTGAAAATTCCGATGTCCTGAAATGCAGCCCAACGTATCAGAATCGGTTAATACACACACGAAAACATCACCAACGGTGTACAGAAGTCATAGTTTGGTCTATTAGGGCCATTATGGCAGTCAGAGGTTGAAGTGACCAAAGGCTTCAAATCGACGATGCCGGCTATGCAAAAATACGTGAAAATTCCGATGTCCTGAAATGCAGCCCAACGTATCGGAATCGGTTAATACACACACGAAAACATCACCAAAGGTGTACAGAAGTCATAGTTTTGTCTATTAGGGGCATTATGGCAGTCAGAGGTTGAAGTGACCAAAGGCTTCAAATCGACGATGCCGGCTATGCAAAAATACGTGAAAATTCCGATGTCCTGAAATGCAGCCCAACGTATCGGAATTGGTTAATACACACACGAAAACATCACCAAAGGTGTACAGAAGTCATAGTTTGGTCTATTAGGGCCATTATGGCAGTCAGAGGTTGAAGTGACCAAAGGCTTCAAATCGACGATGCCGGCTATGCAAAAATACGTGAAAATTCCGATGTCCTGAAATGCAGCCCAACGTATCAGAATCGGTTAATACACACACGAAAACATCACCAAAGGTGTACAGAAGTCATAGTTTGGTCTATTAAGGCCATTATGGCAGTCAGAGGTTGAAGTGACCAAAGGCTTCAAATCGACGATGCCGGCTATGCAAAAATACGTGAAAATTCCGATGTCCTGAAATGCAGCCCAACGTATCGGAATCGGTTAATACACACACGAAAACATCACCAAAGGTGTACAGAAGTCATAGTTTGGTCTATTAGGGCCATTATGGCAGTCAGAGGTTGAAGTGACCAAAGGCTTCAAATCGACGATACCGGCTATGCAAAAATACGTGAAAATTCCGATGTCCTGAAATGCAGCCCAACGTATCAGAATCGGTTAATACACACACGAAAACATCACCAACGGTGTACAGAAGTCATAGTTTGGTCTATTAGGGCCATTATGGCAGTCAGAGGTTGAAGTGACCAAAGGCTTCAAATCGACGATGCCGGCTATGCAAAAATACGGGAAAATTCCGATGTCCTGAAATGTAGCCCAACGTATCAGAATCGGTTAATACACACACGAAAACATCACCAAAGGTGTACAGAAGTCATAGTTTGGTCTATTAGGGCCATTATGGCAGTCAGAGGTTGAAGTGACCAAAGGCTTCAAATCGACGATGCCGGCTATGCAAAAATACGTGAAAATTCCGATGTCCTGAAATGCAGCCCAACGTATCAGAATCGGTTAATACACACACGAAAACATCACCACTGGTGTACAGAAGTCATAGTTTGGTCTATTAGGGCCATTATGGCAGTCAGAGTTTGAAGTGACCAAAGGCTTCAAATCGACGATGCCGGCTATGCAAAAATACGTGAAAATTCCGATGTCCTGAAATGCAGCCCAACGTATCAGAATCGGTTAATACACACACGAAAACATCACCAAAGGTGTACAGAAGTCATAGTTTGGTCTATTAGGGCCATTATGGCAGTCAGAGGTTGAAGTGACCAAAGGCTTCAAATCGACGATGCCGGCTATGCAAAAATACGTGAAAATTCCGATGTCCTGAAATGCAGCCCAACGTATCGGAATCGGTTAATACACACACGAAAACATCACCAAAGGTGTACAGAAGTCATAGTTTTGTCTATTAGGGGCATTATGGCAGTCAGAGGTTGAAGTGACCAAAGGCTTCAAATCGACGATGCCGGCTATGCAAAAATACGTGAAAATTCCGATGTCCTGAAATGCAGCCCAACGTATCGGAATTGGTTAATACACACACGAAAACATCACCAAAGGTGTACAGAAGTCATAGTTTGGTCTATTAGGGCCATTATGGCAGTCAGAGGTTGAAGTGACCAAAGGCTTCAAATCGACGATGCCGGCTATGCAAAAATACGTGAAAATTCCGATGTCCTGAAATGCAGCCCAACGTATCAGAATCGGTTAATACACACACGAAAACATCACCAAAGGTGTACAGAAGTCATAGTTTGGTCTATTAAGGCCATTATGGCAGTCAGAGGTTGAAGTGACCAAAGGCTTCAAATCGACGATGCCGGCTATGCAAAAATACGTGAAAATTCCGATGTCCTGAAATGCAGCCCAACGTATCGGAATCGGTTAATACACACACGAAAACATCACCAAAGGTGTACAGAAGTCATAGTTTGGTCTATTAGGGCCATTATGGCAGTCAGAGGTTGAAGTGACCAAAGGCTTCAAATCGACGATACCGGCTATGCAAAAATACGTGAAAATTCCGATGTCCTGAAATGCAGCCCAACGTATCAGAATCGGTTAATACACACACGAAAACATCACCAACGGTGTACAGAAGTCATAGTTTGGTCTATTAGGGCCATTATGGCAGTCAGAGGTTGAAGTGACCAAAGGCTTCAAATCGACGATGCCGGCTATGCAAAAATACGGGAAAATTCCGATGTCCTGAAATGTAGCCCAACGTATCAGAATCGGTTAATACACACACGAAAACATCACCAAAGGTGTACAGAAGTCATAGTTTGGTCTATTAGGGCCATTATGGCAGTCAGAGGTTGAAGTGACCAAAGGCTTCAAATCGACGATGCCGGCTATGCAAAAATACGTGAAAATTCCGATGTCCTGAAATGCAGCCCAACGTATCGGAATCGGTTAATACACACACGAAAACATCACCACTGGTGTACAGAAGTCATAGTTTGGTCTATTAGGGCCATTATGGCAGTCAGAGTTTGAAGTGACCAAAGGCTTCAAATCGACGATGCCGGCTATGCAAAAATACGTGAAAATTCCGATGTCCTGAAATGCAGCCCAACGTATCAGAATCGGTTAATACACACACGAAAACATCACCAAAGGTGTACAGAAGTCATAGTTTGGTCTATTAGGGCCATTATGGCAGTCAGAGGTTGAAGTGACCAAAGGCTTCAAATCGACGATGCCGGCTATGCAAAAATACGTGAAAATTCCGATGTCCTGAAATGCAGCCCAACGTATCGGAATCGGTTAATACACACACGAAAACATCACCAAAGGTGTACAGAAGTCATAGTTTGGTCTATTAGGGCCATTATGGCAGTCAGAGGTTGAAGTGACCAAAGGCTTCAAATCGACGATGCCGGCTATGCAAAAATACGTGAAAATTCCGATGTCCTGAAATGCAGCCCAACGTATCGGAATCGGTTAATACACACACGAAAACATCACCAAAGGTGTACAGAAGTCATAGTTTGGTCTATTAGGGCCATTATGGCAGTCAGAGGTTGAAGTGACCAAAGGCTTCAAATCGACGATGCCGGCTATGCAAAAATACGTGAAAATTCCGATGTCCTGAAATGCAGCCCAACGTATCGGAATCGGTTAATACACACACGAAAACATCACCAAAGGTGTACAGAAGTCATAGTTTGGTCTATTAGGGCCATTATGGCAGTCAGAGGTTGAAGTCACCAAAGGCTTCAAATCGACGATGCCGGCTATGCAAAAATACGTGAAAATTCCGATGTCCTGAAATGCAGCCCAACGTATCGGAATCGGTTAATACACACACGAAAACATCACCAAAGGTGTACAGAAGTCATAGTTTGGTCTATTAGGGCCATTATGGCAGTCAGAGGTTGAAGTGACCAAAGGCTTCAAATCGACGATGCCGGCTATGCAAAAATACGTGAAAATTCCGATGTCCTGAAATGCAGCCCAACGTATCGGAATCGGTTAATACACACACGAAAACATCACCAAAGGTGTACAGAAGTCATAGTTTTGTCTATTAGGGGCATTATGGCAGTCAGAGGTTGAAGTGACCAAAGGCTTCAAATCGACGATGCCGGCTATGCAAAAATACGTGAAAATTCCGATGTCCTGAAATGCAGCCCAACGTATCGGAATTGGTTAATACACACACGAAAACATCACCAAAGGTGTACAGAAGTCATAGTTTGGTCTATTAGGGCCATTATGGCAGTCAGAGGTTGAAGTGACCAAAGGCTTCAAATCGACGATGCCGGCTATGCAAAAATACGTGAAAATTCCGATGTCCTGAAATGCAGCCCAACGTATCAGAATCGGTTAATACACACACGAAAACATCACCAAAGGTGTACAGAAGTCATAGTTTGGTCTATTAGGGCCATTATGGCAGTCAGAGGTTGAAGTGACCAAAGGCTTCAAATCGACGATGCCGGCTATGCAAAAATACGTGAAAATTCCGATGTCCTGAAATGCAGCCCAACGTATCAGAATCGGTTAATACACACACGAAAACATCACCAAAGGTGTACAGAAGTCATAGTTTGGTCTATTAGGGCCATTATGGCAGTCAGAGGTTGAAGTGACCAAAGGCTTCAAATCGACGATGCCGGCTATGCAAAAATACGTGAAAATTCCGATGTCCTGAAATGCAGCCCAACGTATCGGAATCGGTTAATACACACACGAAAACATCACCAAAGGTGTACAGAAGTCATAGTTTGGTCTATTAGGGCCATTATGGCAGTCAGAGGTTGAAGTGACCAAAGGCTTCAAATCGATGATGCCGGCTATGCAAAAATACGTGAAAATTCCGATGTCCTGAAATGCAGCCCAACGTATCAGAATCGGTTAATACACACACGATAACATCACCAACGGTGTACAGAAGTCATAGTTTGGTCTATTAGGGCCATTATGGCAGTCAGAGGTTGAAGTGACCAATCGACGATGCCGGCTATGCAAAAATACGTGAAAATTCCGATGTCCTGAAATGCAGCCCAACGTATCAGAATCGGTTAATACACACACGAAAACATCACCAAAGGTGTACAGAAGTCATAGTTTGGTCTATTAGGGCCATTATGGCAGTCAGAGGTTGAAGTGACCAAAGGCTTCAAATCGACGATGCCGGCTATGCAAAAATACGTGAAAATTCCGATGTCCTGAAATGCAGCCCAACGTATCAGAATCGGTTAATACACACACGATAACATCACCAAAGGTGTACAGAAGTCATAGTTTGGTCTATTAGGGCCATTATGGCAGTCAGAGGTTGAAGTGACCAAAGGCTTCAAATCGACGATGCCGGCTATGCAAAAATACGTGAAAATTCCGATGTCCTGAAATGCAGCCCAACGTATCAGAATCGGTTAATACACACACGATAACATCACCAACGGTGTACAGAAGTCATAGTTTGGTCTATTAGGGCCATTATGGCAGTCAGAGGTTGAAGTGACCAAAGGCTTCAAATCGACGATGCCGGCTATGCAAAAATACGTGAAAATTCCGATGTCCTGAAATGCAGCCCAACGTATCAGAATCGGTTAATACACACACGAAAACATCACCAAAGGTGTACAGAAGTCATAGTTTGGTCTATTAGGGCCATTATGGCAGTCAGAGGTTGAAGTGACCAAAGGCTTCAAATCGACGATGCCGGCTATGCAAAAATACGTGAAAATTCCGATGTCCTGAAATGCAGCCCAACGTATCAGAATCGGTTAATACACACACGAAAACATCACCAACGGTGTACAGAAGTCATAGTTTGGTCTATTAGGGCCATTATGGCAGTCAGAGGTTGAAGTGACCAAAGGCTTCAAATCGACGATGCCGGCTATGCAAAAATACGTGAAAATTCCGATGTCCTGAAATGCAGCCCAACGTATCGGAATCGGTTAATACAAACACGAAAACATCACCAAAGGTGTACAGAAGTCATAGTTTGGTCTATTAGGGCCATTATGGCAGTCAGAGGTTGAAGTGACCAAAGGCTTCAAATCGACGATGCCGGCTATGCAAAAATACGTGAAAATCCCGATGTCCTGAAATGCAGCCCAACGTATCGGAATCGGTTAATACACACACGAAAACATCACCACTGGTGTACAGAAGTCATAGTTTGGTCTATTAGGGCCATTATGGCAGTCAGAGGTTGAAGTGACCAAAGGCTTCAAATCGACGATGCCGGCTATGCAAAAATACGTGAAAATTCCGATGTCCTGAAATGCAGCCCAACGTATCAGAATCGGTTAATACACACACGAAAACATCACCAAAGGTGTACAGAAGTCATAGTTTGGTCTATTAGGGCCATTATGGCAGTCAGAGGTTGAAGTGACCAAAGGCTTCAAATCGACGATGCCGGCTATGCAAAAATACGTGAAAATTCCGATGTCCTGAAATGCAGCCCAACGTATCGGAATCGGTTAATACACACACGAAAACATCACCAAAGGTGTACAGAAGTCATAGTTTGGTCTATTAGGGCCATTATGGCAGTCAGAGGTTGAAGTGACCAAAGGCTTCAAATCGACGATGCCGGCTATGCAAAAATACGTGAAAATTCCGATGTCCTGAAATGCAGCCCAACGTATCAGAATCGGTTAATACACACACGATAACATCACCAACGGTGTACAGAAGTCATAGTTTGGTCTATTAGGGCCAT
Source organism: Eristalis tenax (assembly GCA_905231855.2). NCBI lineage: Eukaryota > Metazoa > Arthropoda > Insecta > Diptera > Syrphidae > Eristalis > Eristalis tenax. The sequence continues at coordinate 87,503 of CAJNIU020000136.1, forward strand.
TATGGCAGTCAGAGGTTGAAGTGACCAAAGGCTTCAAATCGACGATGCCGGCTATGCAAAAATACGTGAAAATTCCGATGTCCTGAAATGCAGCCCAACGTATCGGAATCGGTTAATACACACACGAAAACATCACCACTGGTGTACAGAAGTCATAGTTTGGTCTATTAGGGCCATTATGGCAGTCAGAGGTTGAAGTGACCAAAGGCTTCAAATCGACGATGCCGGCTATGCAAAAATACGTGAAAATTCCGATGTCCTGAAATGCAGCCCAACGTATCAGAATCGGTTAATACACACACGAAAACATCACCAAAGGTGTACAGAAGTCATAGTTTGGTCTATTAGGGCCATTATGGCAGTCAGAGGTTGAAGTGACCAAAGGCTTCAAATCGACGATGCCGGCTATGCAAAAATACGTGAAAATTCCGATGTCCTGAAATGCAGCCCAACGTATCGGAATCGGTTAATACACACACGAAAACATCACCAAAGGTGTACAGAAGTCATAGTTTGGTCTATTAGGGCCATTATGGCAGTCAGAGGTTGAAGTGACCAAAGGCTTCAAATCGACGATGCCGGCTATGCAAAAATACGTGAAAATTCCGATGTCCTGAAATGCAGCCCAACGTATCAGAATCGGTTAATACACACACGATAACATCACCAACGGTGTACAGAAGTCATAGTTTGGTCTATTAGGGCCATTATGGCAGTCAGAGGTTGAAGTGACCAAAGGCTTCAAATCGACGATGCCGGCTATGCAAAAATACGTGAAAATTCCGATGTCCTGAAATGCAGCCCAACGTATCAGAATCGGTTAATACACACACGAAAACATCACCAAAGGTGTACAGAAGTCATAGTTTGGTCTATTAGGGCCATTATGGCAGTCAGAGGTTGAAGTGACCAAAGGCTTCAAATCGACGATGCCGGCTATGCAAAAATACGTGAAAATTCCGATGTCCTGAAATGCAGCCCAACGTATCGGAATCGGTTAATACAAACACGAAAACATCACCAAAGGTGTACAGAAGTCATAGTTTGGTCTATTAGGGCCATTATGGCAGTCAGAGGTTGAAGTGACCAAAGGCTTCAAATCGACGATGCCGGCTATGCAAAAATACGTGAAAATTCCGATGTCCTGAAATGCAGCCCAACGTATCGGAATCGGTTAATACACACACGAAAACATCACCACTGGTGTACAGAAGTCATAGTTTGGTCTATTAGGGCCATTATGGCAGTCAGAGGTTGAAGTGACCAAAGGCTTCAAATCGACGATGCCGGCTATGCAAAAATACGTGAAAATTCCGATGTCCTGAAATGCAGCCCAACGTATCAGAATCGGTTAATACACACACGAAAACATCACCAAAGGTGTACAGAAGTCATAGTTTGGTCTATTAGGGCCATTATGGCAGTCAGAGGTTGAAGTGACCAAAGGCTTCAAATCGACGATGCCGGCTATGCAAAAATACGTGAAAATTCCGATGTCCTGAAATGCAGCCCAACGTATCGGAATCGGTTAATACACACACGAAAACATCACCAAAGGTGTACAGAAGTCATAGTTTGGTCTATTAGGGCCATTATGGCAGTCAGAGGTTGAAGTGACCAAAGGCTTCAAATCGACGATGCCGGCTATGCAAAAATACGTGAAAATTCCGATGTCCTGAAATGCAGCCCAACGTATCAGAATCGGTTAATACACACACGATAACATCACCAACGGTGTACAGAAGTCATAGTTTGGTCTATTAGGGCCATTATGGCAGTCAGAGGTTGAAGTGACCAAAGGCTTCAAATCGACGATGCCGGCTATGCAAAAATACGTGAAAATTCCGATGTCCTGAAATGCAGCCCAACGTATCAGAATCGGTTAATACACACACGAAAACATCACCAAAGGTGTACAGAAGTCATAGTTTGGTCTATTAGGGCCATTATGGCAGTCAGAGGTTGAAGTGACCAAAGGCTTCAAATCGACGATGCCGGCTATGCAAAAATACGTGAAAATTCCGATGTCCTGAAATGCAGCCCAACGTATCAGAATCGGTTAATACACACACGATAACATCACCAAAGGTGTACAGAAGTCATAGTTTGGTCTATTAGGGCCATTATGGCAGTCAGAGGTTGAAGTGACCAAAGGCTTCAAATCGACGATGCCGGCTATGCAAAAATACGTGAAAATTCCGATGTCCTGAAATGCAGCCCAACGTATCAGAATCGGTTAATACACACACGATAACATCACCAACGGTGTACAGAAGTCATAGTTTGGTCTATTAGGGCCATTATGGCAGTCAGAGGTTGAAGTGACCAAAGGCTTCAAATCGACGATGCCGGCTATGCAAAAATACGTGAAAATTCCGATGTCCTGAAATGCAGCCCAACGTATCAGAATCGGTTAATACACACACGAAAACATCACCAAAGGTGTACAGAAGTCATAGTTTGGTCTATTAGGGCCATTATGGCAGTCAGAGGTTGAAGTGACCAAAGGCTTCAAATCGACGATGCCGGCTATGCAAAAATACGTGAAAATTCCGATGTCCTGAAATGCAGCCCAACGTATCGGAATCGGTTAATACACACACGAAAACATCACCAAAGGTGTACAGAAGTCATAGTTTTGTCTATTAGGGGCATTATGGCAGTCAGAGGTTGAAGTGACCAAAGGCTTCAAACCGACGATGCCGGCTATGCAAAAATACGTGAAAATTCCGATGTCCTGAAATGCAGCCCAACGTATCGGAATTGGTTAATACACACACGAAAACATCACCAAAGGTGTACAGAAGTCATAGTTTGGTCTATTAGGGCCATTATGGCAGTCAGAGGTTGAAGTGACCAAAGGCTTCAAATCGACGATGCCGGCTATGCAAAAATACGTGAAAATTCCGATGTCCTGAAATGCAGCCCAACGTATCAGAATCGGTTAATACACACACGAAAACATCACCAAAGGTGTACAGAAGTCATAGTTTGGTCTATTAAGGCCATTATGGCAGTCAGAGGTTGAAGTGACCAAAGGCTTCAAATCGACGATGCCGGCTATGCAAAAATACGTGAAAATTCCGATGTCCTGAAATGCAGCCCAACGTATCGGAATCGGTTAATACACACACGAAAACATCACCAAAGGTGTACAGAAGTCATAGTTTGGTCTATTAGGGCCATTATGGAAGTCAGAGGTTGAAGTGACCAAAGGCTTCAAATCGACGATGCCGGCTATGCAAAAATACGTGAAAATTCCGATGTCCTGAAATGCAGCCCAACGTATCGGAATCGGTTAATACACACACGAAAACATCACCAAAGGTGTACAGAAGTCATAGTTTGGTCTATTAGGGCCATTATGGCAGTCAGAGGTTGAAGTGACCAAAGGCTTCAAATCGACGATGCCGGCTATGCAAAAATACGTGAAAATTCCGATGTCCTGAAATGCAGCCCAACGTATCGGAATCGGTTAATACACACACGAAAACATCACCAAAGGTGTACAGAAGTCATAGTTTGGTCTATTAGGGCCATTATGGCAGTCAGAGGTTGAAGTGACCAAAGGCTTCAAATCGACGATACCGGCTATGCAAAAATACGTGAAAATTCCGATGTCCTGAAATGCAGCCCAACGTATCAGAATCGGTTAATACACACACGAAAACATCACCAACGGTGTACAGAAGTCATAGTTTGGTCTATTAGGGCCATTATGGCAGTCAGAGGTTGAAGTGACCAAAGGCTTCAAATCGACGATGCCGGCTATGCAAAAATACGTGAAAATTCCGATGTCCTGAAATGCAGCCCAACGTATCAGAATCGGTTAATACACACACGAAAACATCACCAAAGGTGTACAGAAGTCATAGTTTGGTCTATTAGGGCCATTATGGCAGTCAGAGGTTGAAGTGACCAAAGGCTTCAAATCGACGATGCCGGCTATGCAAAAATACGTGAAAATTCCGATGTCCTGAAATGCAGCCCAACGTATCGGAATCGGTTAATACACACACGAAAACATCACCAAAGGTGTACAGAAGTCATAGTTTGGTCTATTAGGGCCATTATGGCAGTCAGAGGTTGAAGTGACCAAAGGCTTCAAATCGACGATGCCGGCTATGCAAAAATACGGGAAAATTCCGATGTCCTGAAATGCAGCCCAACGTATCAGAATCGGTTAATACACACACGAAAACATCACCAAAGGTGTACAGAAGTCATAGTTTGGTCTATTAGGGCCATTATGGCAGTCAGAGGTTGAAGTGACCAAAGGCTTCAAATCGACGATGCCGGCTATGCAAAAATACGTGAAAATTCCGATGTCCTGAAATGCAGCCCAACGTATCAGAATCGGTTAATACACACACGAAAACATCACCAACGGTGTACAGAAGTCATAGTTTGGTCTATTAGGGCCATTATGGCAGTCAGAGGTTGAAGTGACCAAAGGCTTCAAATCGACGATGCCGGCTATGCAAAAATACGTGAAAATTCCGATGTCCTGAAATGCAGCCCAACGTATCGGAATCGGTTAATACAAACACGAAAACATCACCAAAGGTGTACAGAAGTCATAGTTTGGTCTATTAGGGCCATTATGGCAGTCAGAGGTTGAAGTGACCAAAGGCTTCAAATCGACGATGCCGGCTATGCAAAAATACGTGAAAATTCCGATGTCCTGAAATGCAGCCCAACGTATCGGAATCGGTTAATACACACACGAAAACATCACCAAAGGTGTACAGAAGTCATAGTTTGGTCTATTAGGGCCATTATGGCAGTCAGAGGTTGAAGTGACCAAAGGCTTCAAATCGACGATGCCGGCTATGCAAAAATACGTGAAAATTCCGATGTCCTGAAATGCAGCCCAACGTATCAGAATCGGTTAATACACACACGATAACATCACCAACGGTGTACAGAAGTCATAGTTTGGTCTATTAGGGCCATTATGGCAGTCAGAGGTTGAAGTGACCAAAGGCTTCAAATCGACGATGCCGGCTATGCAAAAATACGTGAAAATTCCGATGTCCTGAAATGCAGCCCAACGTATCGGAATCGGTTAATACACACACGAAAACATCACCACTGGTGTACAGAAGTCATAGTTTGGTCTATTAGGGCCATTATGGCAGTCAGAGGTTGAAGTGACCAAAGGCTTCAAATCGACGATGCCGGCTATGCAAAAATACGTGAAAATTCCGATGTCCTGAAATGCAGCCCAACGTATCAGAATCGGTTAATACACACACGAAAACATCACCAAAGGTGTACAGAAGTCATAGTTTGGTCTATTAGGGCCATTATGGCAGTCAGAGGTTGAAGTGACCAAAGGCTTCAAATCGACGATGCCGGCTATGCAAAAATACGTGAAAATTCCGATGTCCTGAAATGCAGCCCAACGTATCGGAATCGGTTAATACACACACGAAAACATCACCAAAGGTGTACAGAAGTCATAGTTTGGTCTATTAGGGCCATTATGGCAGTCAGAGGTTGAAGTGACCAAAGGCTTCAAATCGACGATGCCGGCTATGCAAAAATACGTGAAAATTCCGATGTCCTGAAATGCAGCCCAACGTATCAGAATCGGTTAATACACACACGATAACATCACCAACGGTGTACAGAAGTCATAGTTTGGTCTATTAGGGCCATTATGGCAGTCAGAGGTTGAAGTGACCAAAGGCTTCAAATCGACGATGCCGGCTATGCAAAAATACGTGAAAATTCCGATGTCCTGAAATGCAGCCCAACGTATCAGAATCGGTTAATACACACACGAAAACATCACCAAAGGTGTACAGAAGTCATAGTTTGGTCTATTAGGGCCATTATGGCAGTCAGAGGTTGAAGTGACCAAAGGCTTCAAATCGACGATGCCGGCTATGCAAAAATACGTGAAAATTCCGATGTCCTGAAATGCAGCCCAATGTATCGGAATCGGTTAATACAAACACGAAAACATCACCAAAGGTGTACAGAAGTCATAGTTTGGTCTATTAGGGCCATTATGGCAGTCAGAGGTTGAAGTGACCAAAGGCTTCAAATCGACGATGCCGGCTATGCAAAAATACGTGAAAATTCCGATGTCCTGAAATGCAGCCCAACGTATCGGAATCGGTTAATACACACACGAAAACATCACCACTGGTGTACAGAAGTCATAGTTTGGTCTATTAGGGCCATTATGGCAGTCAGAGGTTGAAGTGACCAAAGGCTTCAAATCGACGATGCCGGCTATGCAAAAATACGTGAAAATTCCGATGTCCTGAAATGCAGCCCAACGTATCAGAATCGGTTAATACACACACGAAAACATCACCAAAGGTGTACAGAAGTCATAGTTTGGTCTATTAGGGCCATTATGGCAGTCAGAGGTTGAAGTGACCAAAGGCTTCAAATCGACGATGCCGGCTATGCAAAAATACGTGAAAATTCCGATGTCCTGAAATGCAGCCCAACGTATCGGAATCGGTTAATACACACACGAAAACATCACCAAAGGTGTACAGAAGTCATAGTATGGTCTATTAGGGCCATTATGGCAGTCAGAGGTTGAAGTGACCAAAGGCTTCAAATCGACGATGCCGGCTATGCAAAAATACGTGAAAATTCCGATGTCCTGAAATGCAGCCCAACGTATCAGAATCGGTTAATACACACACGATAACATCACCAACGGTGTACAGAAGTCATAGTTTGGTCTATTAGGGCCATTATGGCAGTCAGAGGTTGAAGTGACCAAAGGCTTCAAATCGACGATGCCGGCTATGCAAAAATACGTGAAAATTCCGATGTCCTGAAATGCAGCCCAACGTATCAGAATCGGTTAATACACACACGAAAACATCACCAAAGGTGTACAGAAGTCATAGTTTGGTCTATTAGGGCCATTATGGCAGTCAGAGGTTGAAGTGACCAAAGGCTTCAAATCGACGATGCCGGCTATGCAAAAATACGTGAAAATTCCGATGTCCTGAAATGCAGCCCAACGTATCAGAATCGGTTAATACACACACGATAACATCACCAAAGGTGTACAGAAGTCATAGTTTGGTCTATTAGGGCCATTATGGCAGTCAGAGGTTGAAGTGACCAAAGGCTTCAAATCGACGATGCCGGCTATGCAAAAATACGTGAAAATTCCGATGTCCTGAAATGCAGCCCAACGTATCAGAATCGGTTAATACACACACGATAACATCACCAACGGTGTACAGAAGTCATAGTTTGGTCTATTAGGGCCATTATGGCAGTCAGAGGTTGAAGTGACCAAAGGCTTCAAATCGACGATGCCGGCTATGCAAAAATACGTGAAAATTCCGATGTCCTGAAATGCAGCCCAACGTATCAGAATCGGTTAATACACACACGAAAACATCACCAAAGGTGTACAGAAGTCATAGTTTGGTCTATTAGGGCCATTATGGCAGTCAGAGGTTGAAGTGACCAAAGGCTTCAAATCGACGATGCCGGCTATGCAAAAATACGTGAAAATTCCGATGTCCTGAAATGCAGCCCAACGTATCGGAATCGGTTAATACACACACGAAAACATCACCAAAAGTGTACAGAAATCATAGTTTTGTCTATTAGGGGCATTATGGCAGTCAGAGGTTGAAGTGACCAAAGGCTTCAAATCGACGATGCCGGCTATGCAAAAATACGTGAAAATTCCGATGTCCTGAAATGCAGCCCAACGTATCGGAATTGGTTAATACACACACGAAAACATCACCAAAGGTGTACAGAAGTCATAGTTTGGTCTATTAGGGCCATTATGGCAGTCAGAGGTTGAAGTGACCAAAGGCTTCAAATCGACGATGCCGGCTATGCAAAAATACGTGAAAATTCCGATGTCCTGAAATGCAGCCCAACGTATCAGAATCGGTTAATACACACACGAAAACATCACCAAAGGTGTACAGAAGTCATAGTTTGGTCTATTAAGGCCATTATGGCAGTCAGAGGTTGAAGTGACCAAAGGCTTCAAATCGACGATGCCGGCTATGCAAAAATACGTGAAAATTCCGATGTCCTGAAATGCAGCCCAACGTATCGGAATCGGTTAATACACACACGAAAACATCACCAAAGGTGTACAGAAGTCATAGTTTGGTCTATTAGGGCCATTATGGCAGTCAGAGGTTGAAGTGACCAAAGGCTTCAAATCGACGATGCCGGCTATGCAAAAATACGTGAAAATTCCGATGTCCTGAAATGCAGCCCAACGTATCGGAATCGGTTAATACACACACGAAAACATCACCAAAGGTGTACAGAAGTCATAGTTTGGTCTATTAGGGCCATTATGTCAGTCAGAGGTTGAAGTGACCAAAGGCTTCAAATCGACGATGCCGGCTATGCAAAAATACGTGAAAATTCCGATGTCCTGAAATGCAGCCCAACGTATCGGAATCGGTTAATACACACACGAAAACATCACCAAAGGTGTACAGAAGTCATAGTTTGGTCTATTAGGGCCATTATGGCAGTCAGAGGTTGAAGTGACCAAAGGCTTCAAATCGACGATACCGGCTATGCAAAAATACGTGAAAATTCCGATGTCCTGAAATGCAGCCCAACGTATCAGAATCGGTTAATACACACACGAAAACATCACCAACGGTGTACAGAAGTCATAGTTTGGTCTATTAGGGCCATTATGGCAGTCAGAGGTTGAAGTGACCAAAGGCTTCAAATCGACGATGCCGGCTATGCAAAAATACGTGAAAATTCCGATGTCCTGAAATGCAGCCCAACGTATCAGAATCGGTTAATACACACACGAAAACATCACCAAAGGTGTACAGAAGTCATAGTTTGGTCTATTAGGGCCATTATGGCAGTCAGAGGTTGAAGTGACCAAAGGCTTCAAATCGACGATGCCGGCTATGCAAAAATACGTGAAAATTCCGATGTCCTGAAATGCAGCCCAACGTATCGGAATCGGTTAATACACACACGAAAACATCACCAAAGGTGTACAGAAGTCATAGTTTGGTCTATTAGGGCCATTATGGCAGTCAGAGGTTGAAGTGACCAAAGGCTTCAAATCGACGATGCCGGCTATGCAAAAATACGGGAAAATTCCGATGTCCTGAAATGCAGCCCAACGTATCAGAATCGGTTAATACACACACGAAAACATCACCAAAGGTGTACAGAAGTCATAGTTTGGTCTATTAGGGCCATTATGGCAGTCAGAGGTTGAAGTGACCAAAGGCTTCAAATCGACGATGCCGGCTATGCAAAAATACGTGAAAATTCCGATGTCCTGAAATGCAGCCCAACGTATCAGAATCGGTTAATACACACACGAAAACATCACCAACGGTGTACAGAAGTCATAGTTTGGTCTATTAGGGCCATTATGGCAGTCAGAGGTTGAAGTGACCAAAGGCTTCAAATCGACGATGCCGGCTATGCAAAAATACGTGAAAATTCCGATGTCCTGAAATGCAGCCCAACGTATCGGAATCGGTTAATACAAACACGAAAACATCACCAAAGGTGTACAGAAGTCATAGTTTGGTCTATTAGGGCCATTATGGCAGTCAGAGGTTGAAGTGACCAAAGGCTTCAAATCGACGATGCCGGCTATGCAAAAATACGTGAAAATCCCGATGTCCTGAAATGCAGCCCAACGTATCGGAATCGGTTAATACACACACGAAAACATCACCACTGGTGTACAGAAGTCATAGTTTGGTCTATTAGGGCCATTATGGCAGTCAGAGGTTGAAGTGACCAAAGGCTTCAAATCGACGATGCCGGCTATGCAAAAATACGTGAAAATTCCGATGTCCTGAAATGCAGCCCAACGTATCGGAATCGGTTAATACACACACGAAAACATCACCAAAGGTGTACAGAAGTCATAGTTTGGTCTATTAGGGCCATTATGGCAGTCAGAGGTTGAAGTGACCAAAGGCTTCAAATCGACGATGCCGGCTATGCAAAAATACGTGAAAATTCCGATGTCCTGAAATGCAGCCCAACGTATCGGAATCGGTTAATACACACACGAAAACATCACCAAAGGTGTACAGAAGTCATAGTTTGGTCTATTAGGGCCATTATGGCAGTCAGAGGTTGAAGTGACCAAAGGCTTCAAATCGACGATGCCGGCTATGCAAAAATACGTGAAAATTCCGATGTCCTGAAATGCAGCCCAACGTATCAGAATCGGTTAATACACACACGATAACATCACCAACGGTGTACAGAAGTCATAGTTTGGTCTATTAGGGCCATTATGGCAGTCAGAGGTTGAAGTGACCAAAGGCTTCAAATCGACGATGCCGGCTATGCAAAAATACGTGAAAATTCCGATGTCCTGAAATGCAGCCCAACGTATCGGAATCGGTTAATACACACACGAAAACATCACCACTGGTGTACAGAAGTCATAGTTTGGTCTATTAGGGCCATTATGGCAGTCAGAGGTTGAAGTGACCAAAGGCTTCAAATCGACGATGCCGGCTATGCAAAAATACGTGAAAATTCCGATGTCCTGAAATGCAGCCCAACGTATCAGAATCGGTTAATACACACACGAAAACATCACCAAAGGTGTACAGAAGTCATAGTTTGGTCTATTAGGGCCATTATGGCAGTCAGAGGTTGAAGTGACCAAAGGCTTCAAATCGACGATGCCGGCTATGCAAAAATACGTGAAAATTCCGATGTCCTGAAATGCAGCCCAACGTATCGGAATCGGTTAATACACACACGAAAACATCACCAAAGGTGTACAGAAGTCATAGTTTGGTCTATTAGGGCCATTATGGCAGTCAGAGGTTGAAGTGACCAAAGGCTTCAAATCGACGATGCCGGCTATGCAAAAATACGTGAAAATTCCGATGTCCTGAAATGCAGCCCAACGTATCAGAATCGGTTAATACACACACGATAACATCACCAACGGTGTACAGAAGTCATAGTTTGGTCTATTAGGGCCATTATGGCAGTCAGAGGTTGAAGTGACCAAAGGCTTCAAATCGACGATGCCGGCTATGCAAAAATACGTGAAAATTCCGATGTCCTGAAATGCAGCCCAACGTATCAGAATCGGTTAATACACACACGAAAACATCACCAAAGGTGTACAGAAGTCATAGTTTGGTCTATTAGGGCCATTATGGCAGTCAGAGGTTGAAGTGACCAAAGGCTTCAAATCGACGATGCCGGCTATGCAAAAATACGTGAAAATTCCGATGTCCTGAAATGCAGCCCAACGTATCGGAATCGGTTAATACAAACACGAAAACATCACCAAAGGTGTACAGAAGTCATAGTTTGGTCTATTAGGGCCATTATGGCAGTCAGAGGTTGAAGTGACCAAAGGCTTCAAATCGACGATGCCGGCTATGCAAAAATACGTGAAAATTCCGATGTCCTGAAATGCAGCCCAACGTATCGGAATCGGTTAATACACACACGAAAACATCACCACTGGTGTACAGAAGTCATAGTTTGGTCTATTAGGGCCATTATGGCAGTCAGAGGTTGAAGTGACCAAAGGCTTCAAATCGACGATGCCGGCTATGCAAAAATACGTGAAAATTCCGATGTCCTGAAATGCAGCCCAACGTATCAGAATCGGTTAATACACACACGAAAACATCACCAAAGGTGTACAGAAGTCATAGTTTGGTCTATTAGGGCCATTATGGCAGTCAGAGGTTGAAGTGACCAAAGGCTTCAAATCGACGATGCCGGCTATGCAAAAATACGTGAAAATTCCGATGTCCTGAAATGCAGCCCAACGTATCGGAATCGGTTAATACACACACGAAAACATCACCAAAGGTGTACAGAAGTCATAGTTTGGTCTATTAGGGCCATTATGGTAGTCAGAGGTTGAAGTGACCAAAGGCTTCAAATCGACGATGCCGGCTATGCAAAAATACGTGAAAATTCCGATGTCCTGAAATGCAGCCCAACGTATCAGAATCGGTTAATACACACACGATAACATCACCAACGGTGTACAGAAGTCATAGTTTGGTCTATTAGGGCCATTATGGCAGTCAGAGGTTGAAGTGACCAAAGGCTTCAAATCGACGATGCCGGCTATGCAAAAATACGTGAAAATTCCGATGTCCTGAAATGCAGCCCAACGTATCAGAATCGGTTAATACACACACGAAAACATCACCAAAGGTGTACAGAAGTCATAGTTTGGTCTATTAGGGCCATTATGGCAGTCAGAGGTTGAAGTGACCAAAGGCTTCAAATCGACGATGCCGGCTATGCAAAAATACGTGAAAATTCCGATGTCCTGAAATGCAGCCCAACGTATCAGAATCGGTTAATACACACACGATAACATCACCAACGGTGTACAGAAGTCATAGTTTGGTCTATTAGGGCCATTATGGCAGTCAGAGGTTGAAGTGACCAAAGGCTTCAAATCGACGATGCCGGCTATGCAAAAATACGTGAAAATTCCGATGTCCTGAAATGCAGCCCAACGTATCAGAATCGGTTAATACACACACGAAAACATCACCAAAGGTGTACAGAAGTCATAGTTTGGTCTATTAGGGCCATTATGGCAGTCAGAGGTTGAAGTGACCAAAGGCTTCAAATCGACGATGCCGGCTATGCAAAAATACGTGAAAATTCCGATGTCCTGAAATGCAGCCCAACGTATCGGAATCGGTTAATACACACACGAAAACATCACCAAAGGTGTACAGAAGTCATAGTTTGGTCTATTAGGGCCATTATGGCAGTCAGAGGTTGAAGTGACCAAAGGCTTCAAATCGACGATGCCGGCTATGCAAAAATACGTGAAAATTCCGATGTCCTGAAATGCAGCCCAACGTATCGGAATCGGTTAATACACACACGAAAACATCACCAAAGGTGTACAGAAGTCATAGTTTGGTCTATTAGGGCCATTATGGCAGTCAGAGGTTGAAGTGACCAAAGGCTTCAAATCGACGATGCCGGCTATGCAAAAATACGTGAAAATTCCGATGTCCTGAAATGCAGCCCAACGTATCGGAATCGGTTAATACACACACGAAAACATCACCAAAGGTGTACAGAAGTCATAGTTTGGTCTATTAGGGCCATTATGGCAGTCAGAGGTTGAAGTGACCAAAGGCTTCAAATCGACGATACCGGCTATGCAAAAATACGTGAAAATTCCGATGTCCTGAAATGCAGCCCAACGTATCAGAATCGGTTAATACACACACGAAAACATCACCAACGGTGTACAGCAGTCATAGTTTGGTCTATTAGGGCCATTATGGCAGTCAGAGGTTGAAGTGACCAAAGGCTTCAAATCGACGATGCCGGCTATGCAAAAATACGTGAAAATTCCGATGTCCTGAAATGCAGCCCAACGTATCAGAATCGGTTAATACACACACGAAAACATCACCAAAGGTGTACAGAAGTCATAGTTTGGTCTATTAGGGCCATTATGGCAGTCAGAGGTTGAAGTGACCAAAGGCTTCAAATCGACGATGCCGGCTATGCAAAAATACGTGAAAATTCCGATGTCCTGAAATGCAGCCCAACGTATCGGAATCGGTTAATACACACACGAAAACATCACCAAAGGTGTACAGAAGTCATAGTTTGGTCTATTAGGGCCATTATGGCAGTCAGAGGTTGAAGTGACCAAAGGCTTCAAATCGACGATGCCGGCTATGCAAAAATACGGGAAAATTCCGATGTCCTGAAATGCAGCCCAACGTATCAGAATCGGTTAATACACACACGAAAACATCACCAAAGGTGTACAGAAGTCATAGTTTGGTCTATTAGGGCCATTATGGCAGTCAGAGGTTGAAGTGACCAAAGGCTTCAAATCGACGATGCCGGCTATGCAAAAATACGTGAAAATTCCGATGTCCTGAAATGCAGCCCAACGTATCAGAATCGGTTAATACACACACGAAAACATCACCAAAGGTGTACAGAAGTCATAGTTTGGTCTATTAGGGCCATTATGGCAGTCAGAGGTTGAAGTGACCAAAGGCTTCAAATCGACGATGCCGGCTATGCAAAAATACGTGAAAATTCCGATGTCCTGAAATGCAGCCCAACGTATCGGAATCGGTTAATACACACACGAAAACATCACCAAAGGTGTACAGAAGTCATAGTTTGGTCTATTAGGGCCATTATGGCAGTCAGAGGTTGAAGTGACCAAAGGCTTCAAATCGACGATGCCGGCTATGCAAAAATACGGGAAAATTCCGATGTCCTGAAATGCAGCCCAACGTATCAGAATCGGTTAATACACACACGAAAACATCACCAAAGGTGTACAGAAGTCATAGTTTGGTCTATTAGGGCCATTATGGCAGTCAGAGGTTGAAGTGACCAAAGGCTTCAAATCGACGATGCCGGCTATGCAAAAATACGTGAAAATTCCGATGTCCTGAAATGCAGCCCAACGTATCAGAATCGGTTAATACACACACGAAAACATCACCAACGGTGTACAGAAGTCATAGTTTGGTCTATTAGGGCCATTATGGCAGTCAGAGGTTGAAGTGACCAAAGGCTTCAAATCGACGATGCCGGCTATGCAAAAATACGTGAAAATTCCGATGTCCTGAAATGCAGCCCAACGTATCGGAATCGGTTAATACAAACACGAAAACATCACCAAAGGTGTACAGAAGTCATAGTTTGGTCTATTAGGGCCATTATGGCAGTCAGAGGTTGAAGTGACCAAAGGCTTCAAATCGACGATGCCGGCTATGCAAAAATACGTGAAAATCCCGATGTCCTGAAATGCAGCCCAACGTATCGGAACCGGTTAATACACACACGAAAACATCACCACTGGTGTACAGAAGTCATAGTTTGGTCTATTAGGGCCATTATGGCAGTCAGAGGTTGAAGTGACCAAAGGCTTCAAATCGACGATGCCGGCTATGCAAAAATACGTGAAAATTCCGATGTCCTGAAATGCAGCCCAACGTATCAGAATCGGTTAATACACACACGAAAACATCACCAAAGGTGTACAGAAGTCATAGTTTGGTCTATTAGGGCCATTATGGCAGTCAGAGGTTGAAGTGACCAAAGGCTTCAAATCGACGATGCCGGCTATGCAAAAATACGTGAAAATTCCGATGTCCTGAAATGCAGCCCAACGTATCGGAATCGGTTAATACACACACGAAAACATCACCAAAGGTGTACAGAAGTCATAGTTTGGTCTATTAGGGCCATTATGGCAGTCAGAGGTTGAAGTGACCAAAGGCTTCAAATCGACGATGCCGGCTATGCAAAAATACGTGAAAATTCCGATGTCCTGAAATGCAGCCCAACGTATCAGAATCGGTTAATACACACACGATAACATCACCAACGGTGTACAGAAGTCATAGTTTGGTCTATTAGGGCCATTATGGCAGTCAGAGGTTGAAGTGACCAAAGGCTTCAAATCGACGATGCCGGCTATGCAAAAATACGTGAAAATTCCGATGTCCTGAAATGCAGCCCAACGTATCGGAATCGGTTAATACAAACACGAAAACATCACCAAAGGTGTACAGAAGTCATAGTTTGGTCTATTAGGGCCATTATGGCAGTCAGAGGTTGAAGTGACCAAAGGCTTCAAATCGACGATGCCGGCTATGCAAAAATACGTGAAAATTCCGATGTCCTGAAATGCAGCCCAACGTATCGGAATCGGTTAATACAAACACGAAAACATCACCAAAGGTGTACAGAAGTCATAGTTTGGTCTATTAGGGCCATTATGGCAGTCAGAGGTTGAAGTGACCAAAGGCTTCAAATCGACGATGCCGGCTATGCAAAAATACGTGAAAATTCCGATGTCCTGAAATGCAGCCCAACGTATCGGAATCGGTTAATACACACACGAAAACATCACCAAAGGTGTACAGAAGTCATAGTTTGGTCTATTAGGGCCATTATGGCAGTCAGAGGTTGAAGTGACCAAAGGCTTCAAATCGACGATGCCGGCTATGCAAAAATACGTGAAAATTCCGATGTCCTGAAATGCAGCCCAACGTATCGGAATCGGTTAATACACACACGAAAACATCACCAAAGGTGTACAGAAGTCATAGTTTGGTCTATTAGGGCCATTATGGCAGTCAGAGGTTGAAGTGACCAAAGGCTTCAAATCGACGATGCCGGCTATGCAAAAATACGTGAAAATTCCGATGTCCTGAAATGCAGCCCAACGTATCAGAATCGGTTAATACACACACGATAACATCACCAACGGTGTACAGAAGTCATAGTTTGGTCTATTAGGGCCATTATGGCAGTCAGAGGTTGAAGTGACCAAAGGCTTCAAATCGACGATGCCGGCTATGCAAAAATACGTGAAAATTCCGATGTCCTGAAATGCAGCCCAACGTATCGGAATCGGTTAATACAAACACGAAAACATCACCAAAGGTGTACAGAAGTCATAGTTTGGTCTATTAGGGCCATTATGGCAGTCAGAGGTTGAAGTGACCAAAGGCTTCAAATCGACGATGCCGGCTATGCAAAAATACGTGAAAATTCCGATGTCCTGAAATGCAGCCCAACGTATCGGAATCGGTTAATACAAACACGAAAACATCACCAAAGGTGTACAGAAGTCATAGTTTGGTCTATTAGGGCCATTATGGCAGTCAGAGGTTGAAGTGACCAAAGGCTTCAAATCGACGATGCCGGCTATGCAAAAATACGTGAAAATTCCGATGTCCTGAAATGCAGCCCAACGTATCGGAATCGGTTAATACACACACGAAAACATCACCACTGGTGTACAGAAGTCATAGTTTGGTCTATTAGGGCCATTATGGCAGTCAGAGGTTGAAGTGACCAAAGGCTTCAAATCGACGATGCCGGCTATGCAAAAATACGTGAAAATTCCGATGTCCTGAAATGCAGCCCAACGTATCAGAATCGGTTAATACACACACGAAAACATCACCAAAGGTGTACAGAAGTCATAGTTTGGTCTATTAGGGCCATTATGGCAGTCAGAGGTTGAAGTGACCAAAGGCTTCACATCGACGATGCCGGCTATGCAAAAATACGTGAAAATTCCGATGTCCTGAAATGCAGCCCAACGTATCGGAATCGGTTAATACAAACACGAAAACATCACCAAAGGTGTACAGAAGTCATAGTTTGGTCTATTAGGGCCATTATGGCAGTCAGAGGTTGAAGTGACCAAAGGCTTCAAATCGACGATGCCGGCTATGCAAAAATACGTGAAAATTCCGATGTCCTGAAATGCAGCCCAACGTATCGGAATCGGTTAATACACACACGAAAACATCACCACTGGTGTACAGAAGTCATAGTTTGGTCTATTAGGGCCATTATGGCAGTCAGAGGTTGAAGTGACCAAAGGCTTCAAATCGACGATGCCGGCTATGCAAAAATACGTGAAAATTCCGATGTCCTGAAATGCAGCCCAACGTATCAGAATCGGTTAATACACACACGAAAACATCACCAAAGGTGTACAGAAGTCATAGTTTGGTCTATTAGGGCCATTATGGCAGTCAGAGGTTGAAGTGACCAAAGGCTTCAAATCGACGATGCCGGCTATGCAAAAATACGTGAAAATTCCGATGTCCTGAAATGCAGCCCAACGTATCAGAATCGGTTAATACACACACGAAAACATCACCAAAGGTGTACAGAAGTCATAGTTTGGTCTATTAGGGCCATTATGGCAGTCAGAGGTTGAAGTGACCAAAGGCTTCAAATCGACGATGCCGGCTATGCAAAAATACGTGAAAATTCCGATGTCCTGAAATGCAGCCCAACGTATCGGAATCGGTTAATACACACACGAAAACATCACCAAAGGTGTACAGAAGTCATAGTTTTGTCTATTAGGGGCATTATGGCAGTCAGAGGTTGAAGTGACCAAAGGCTTCAAATCGACGATGCCGGCTATGCAAAAATACGGGAAAATTCCGATGTCCTGAAATGCAGCCCAACGTATCAGAATCGGTTAATACACACACGAAAACATCACCAAAGGTGTACAGAAGTCATAGTTTGGTCTATTAGGGCCATTATGGCAGTCAGAGGTTGAAGTGACCAAAGGCTTCAAATCGACGATGCCGGCTATGCAAAAATACGTGAAAATTCCGATGTCCTGAAATGCAGCTCAACGTATCGGAATTGGTTAATACACACACGAAAACATCACCAAAGGTGTACAGAAGTCATAGTTTGGTCTATTAGGGCCATTATGGCAGTCAGAGGTTGAAGTGACCAAAGGCTTCAAATCGACGATGCCGGCTATGCAAAAATACGTGAAAATTCCGATGTCCTGAAATGCAGCCCAACGTATCAGAATCGTTTAATACACACACGAAAACATCACCAACGGTGTACAGAAGTCATAGTTTGGTCTATTAGGGCCATTATGGCAGTCAGAGGTTGAAGTGACCAAAGGCTTCAAATCGACGATGCCGGCTATGCAAAAATACGTGAAAATTCCGATGTCCTGAAATGCAGCCCAACGTATCAGAATCGGTTAATACACACACGAAAACATCACCAAAGGTGTACAGAAGTCATAGTTTGGTCTATTAGGGCCATTATGGCAGTCAGAGGTTGAAGTGACCAAAGGCTTCAAATCGACGATGCCGGCTATGCAAAAATACGTGAAAATCCCGATGTCCTGAAATGCAGCCCAACGTATCGGAATCGGTTAATACACACACGAAAACATCACCACTGGTGTACAGAAGTCATAGTTTGGTCTATTAGGGCCATTATGGCAGTCAGAGGTTGAAGTGACCAAAGGCTTCAAATCGACGATGCCGGCTATGCAAAAATACGTGAAAATTCCGATGTCCTGAAATGCAGCCCAACGTATCAGAATCGGTTAATACACACACGAAAACATCACCAAAGGTGTACAGAAGTCATAGTTTGGTCTATTAGGGCCATTATGGCAGTCAGAGGTTGAAGTGACCAAAGGCTTCAAATCGACGATGCCGGCTATGCAAAAATACGTGAAAATTCCGATGTCCTGAAATGCAGCCCAACGTATCGGAATCGGTTAATACACACACGAAAACATCACCAAAGGTGTACAGAAGTCATAGTTTGGTCTATTAGGGCCATTATGGCAGTCAGAGGTTGAAGTGACCAAAGGCTTCAAATCGACGATGCCGGCTATGCAAAAATACGTGAAAATTCCGATGTCCTGAAATGCAGCCCAACGTATCAGAATCGGTTAATACACACACGATAACATCACCAACGGTGTACAGAAGTCATAGTTTGGTCTATTAGGGCCATTATGGCAGTCAGAGGTTGAAGTGACCAAAGGCTTCAAATCGACGATGCCGGCTATGCAAAAATACGTGAAAATTCCGATGTCCTGAAATGCAGCCCAACGTATCAGAATCGGTTAATACACACACGAAAACATCACCAAAGGTGTACAGAAGTCATAGTTTGGTCTATTAGGGCCATTATGGCAGTCAGAGGTTGAAGTGACCAAAGGCTTCAAATCGACGATGCCGGCTATGCAAAAATACGTGAAAATTCCGATGTCCTGAAATGCAGCCCAACGTATCGGAATCGGTTAATACAAACACGAAAACATCACCAAAGGTGTACAGAAGTCATAGTTTGGTCTATTAGGGCCATTATGGCAGTCAGAGGTTGAAGTGACCAAAGGCTTCAAATCGACGATGCCGGCTATGCAAAAATACGTGAAAATTCCGATGTCCTGAAATGCAGCCCAACGTATCGGAATCGGTTAATACACACACGAAAACATCACCACTGGTGTACAGAAGTCATAGTTTGGTCTATTAGGGCCATTATGGCAGTCAGAGGTTGAAGTGACCAAAGGCTTCAAATCGACGATGCCGGCTATGCAAAAATACGTGAAAATTCCGATGTCCTGAAATGCAGCCCAACGTATCAGAATCGGTTAATACACACACGAAAACATCACCAAAGGTGTACAGAAGTCATAGTTTGGTCTATTAGGGCCATTATGGCAGTCAGAGGTTGAAGTGACCAAAGGCTTCAAATCGACGATGCCGGCTATGCAAAAATACGTGAAAATTCCGATGTCCTGAAATGCAGCCCAACGTATCGGAATCGGTTAATACACACACGAAAACATCACCAAAGGTGTACAGAAGTCATAGTTTGGTCTATTAGGGCCATTATGGCAGTCAGAGGTTGAAGTGACCAAAGGCTTCAAATCGACGATGCCGGCTATGCAAAAATACGTGAAAATTCCGATGTCCTGAAATGCAGCCCAACGTATCAGAATCGGTTAATACACACACGATAACATCACCAACGGTGTACAGAAGTCATAGTTTGGTCTATTAGGGCCATTATGGCAGTCAGAGGTTGAAGTGACCAAAGGCTTCAAATCGACGATGCCGGCTATGCAAAAATACGTGAAAATTCCGATGTCCTGAAATGCAGCCCAACGTATCGGAATCGGTTAATACACACACGAAAACATCACCAAAGGTGTACAGAAGTCATAGTTTGGTCTATTAGGGCCATTATGGCAGTCAGAGGTTGAAGTGACCAAAGGCTTCAAATCGACGATGCCGGCTATGCAAAAATACGTGAAAATTCCGATGTCCTGAAATGCAGCCCAACGTATCGGAATCGGTTAATACACACACGAAAACATCACCAAAGGTGTACAGAAGTCATAGTTTTGTCTATTAGGGGCATTATGGCAGTCAGAGGTTGAAGTGACCAAAGGCTTCAAATCGACGATGCCGGCTATGCAAAAATACGTGAAAATTCCGATGTCCTGAAATGCAGCCCAACGTATCGGAATTGGTTAATACACACACAAAAACATCACCAAAGGTGTACAGAAGTCATAGTTTGGTCTATTAGGGCCATTATGGCAGTCAGAGGTTGAAGTGACCAAAGGCTTCAAATCGACGGTGCCGGCTATGCAAAAATACGTGAAAATTCCGATGTCCTGAAATGCAGCCCAACGTATCAGAATCGGTTAATACACACACGAAAACATCACCAAAGGTGTACAGAAGTCATAGTTTGGTCTATTAAGGCCATTATGGCAGTCAGAGGTTGAAGTGACCAAAGGCTTCAAATCGACGATGCCGGCTATGCAAAAATACGTGAAAATTCCGATGTCCTGAAATGCAGCCCAACGTATCGGAATCGGTTAATACACACACGAAAACATCACCAAAGGTGTACAGAAGTCATAGTTTGGTCTATTAGGGCCATTATGGCAGTCAGAGGTTGAAGTGACCAAAGGCTTCAAATCGACGATGCCGGCTATGCAAAAATACGTGAAAATTCCGATGTCCTGAAATGCAGCCCAACGTATCGGAATCGGTTAATACACACACGAAAACATCACCAAAGGTGTACAGAAGTCATAGTTTGGTCTATTAGGGCCATTATGGCAGTCAGAGGTTGAAGTGACCAAAGGCTTCAAATCGACGATGCCGGCTATGCAAAAATACGTGAAAATTCCGATGTCCTGAAATGCAGCCCAACGTATCGGAATCGGTTAATACACACACGAAAACATCACCAAAGGTGTACAGAAGTCATAGTTTGGTCTATTAGGGCCATTATGGCAGTCAGAGGTTGAAGTGACCAAAGGCTTCAAATCGACTATACCGGCTATGCAAAAATACGTGAAAATTCCGATGTCCTGAAATGCAGCCCAACGTATCAGAATCGGTTAATACACACACGAAAACATCACCAAAGGTGTACAGAAGTCATAGTTTGGTCTATTAGGGCCATTATGGCAGTCAGAGGTTGAAGTGACCAAAGGCTTCAAATCGACGATGCCGGCTATGCAAAAATACGTGAAAATTCCGATGTCCTGAAATGCAGCCCAACGTATCAGAATCGGTTAATACACACACGAAAACATCACCAAAGGTGTACAGAAGTCATAGTTTGGTCTATTAGGGCCATTATGGCAGTCAGAGGTTGAAGTGACCAAAGGCTTCAAATCGACGATGCCGGCTATGCAAAAATACGTGAAAATTCCGATGTCCTGAAATGCAGCCCAACTTATCGGAATCGGTTAATACACACACGAAAACATCACCAAAGGTGTACAGAAGTCATAGTTTGGTCTATTAGGGCCATTATGGCAGTCAGAGGTTGAAGTGACCAAAGGCTTCAAATCGACGATGCCGGCTATGCAAAAATACGTGAAAATTCCGATGTCCTGAAATGCAGCCCAACGTATCAGAATCGGTTAATACACACACGAAAACATCACCAAAGGTGTACAGAAGTCATAGTTTGGTCTATTAGGGCCATTATGGCAGTCAGAGGTTGAAGTGACCAAAGGCTTCAAATCGACGATGCCGGCTATGCAAAAATACGTGAAAATTCCGATGTCCTGAAATGCAGCTCAACGTATCGGAATTGGTTAATACACACACGAAAACATCACCAAAGGTGTACAGAAGTCATAGTTTGGGCTATTAGGGCCATTATGGCAGTCAGAGGTTGAAGTGACCAAAGGCTTCAAATCGACGATGCCGGCTATGCAAAAATACGTGAAAATTCCGATGTCCTGAAATGCAGCCCAACGTATCAGAATCGGTTAATACACACACGAAAACATCACCAAAGGTGTACAGAAGTCATAGTTTGGTCTATTAGGGCCATTATGGCAGTCAGAGGTTGAAGTGACCAAAGGCTTCAAATCGACGATACCGGCTATGCAAAAATACGTGAAAATTCCGATGTCCTGAAATGCAGCCCAACGTATCAGAATCGGTTAATACACACACGAAAACATCACCAACGGTGTACAGAAGTCATAGTTTGGTCTATTAGGGCCATTATGGCAGTCAGAGGTTGAAGTGACCAAAGGCTTCAAATCGACGATGCCGGCTATGCAAAAATACGTGAAAATTCCGATGTCCTGAAATGCAGCCCAACGTATCGGAATCGGTTAATACACACACGAAAACATCACCAAAGGTGTACAGAAGTCATAGTTTGGTCTATTAGGGCCATTATGGCAGTCAGAGGTTGAAGTGACCAAAGGCTTCAAATCGCCGATGCCGGCTATGCAAAAATACGTGAAAATTCCGATGTCCTGAAATGCAGCCCAACGTATCGGAATCGGTTAATACACACACGAAAACATCACCAAAGGTGTACAGAAGTCATAGTTTGGTCTATTAGGGCCATTATGGCAGTCAGAGGTTGAAGTGACCAAAGGCTTCAAATCGACGATGCCGGCTATGCAAAAATACGTGAAAATTCCGATGTCCTGAAATGCAGCCCAACGTATCAGAATCGGTTAATACACACACGAAAACATCACCAAAGGTGTACAGAAGTCATAGTTTGGTCTATTAGGGCCATTATGGCAGTCAGAGGTTGAAGTGACCAAAGGCTCAAATCGACGATGCCGGCTATGCAAAAATACGTGAAAATTCCGATGTCCTGAAATGCAGCCCAACGTATCGGAATCGGTTAATACACACACGAAAACATCACCAAAGGTGTACAGAAGTCATAGTTTGGTCTATTAGGGCCATTATGGCAGTCAGAGGTTGAAGTGACCAAAGGCTTCAAATCGACGATACCGGCTATGCAAAAATACGTGAAAATTCCGATGTCCTGAAATGCAGCCCAACGTATCAGAATCGGTTAATACACACACGAAAACATCACCAACGGTGTACAGAAGTCATAGTTTGGTCTATTAGGGCCATTATGGCAGTCAGAGGTTGAAGTGACCAAAGGCTTCAAATCGACGATGCCGGCTATGCAAAAATACGTGAAAATTCCGATGTCCTGAAATGCAGCCCAACGTATCGGAATCGGTTAATACACACACGAAAACATCACCAAAGGTGTACAGAAGTCATAGTTTGGTCTATTAGGGCCATTATGGCAGTCAGAGGTTGAAGTGACCAAAGGCTTCAAATCGACGATGCCGGCTATGCAAAAATACGTGAAAATTCCGATGTCCTGAAATGCAGCCCAACGTATCAGAATCGGTTAATACACACACGAAAACATCACCAAAGGTGTACAGAAGTCATAGTTTGGTCTATTAGGGCCATTATGGCAGTCAGAGGTTGAAGTGACCAAAGGCTTCAAATCGACGATGCCGGCTATGCAAAAATACGTGAAAATTCCGATGTCCTGAAATGCAGCCCAACGTATCGGAATCGGTTAATACACACACGAAAACATCACCAAAGGTGTACAGAAGTCATAGTTTGGTCTATTAGGGCCATTATGGCAGTCAGAGGTTGAAGTGACCAAAGGCTTCAAATCGACGATGCCGGCTATGCAAAAATACGTGAAAATTCCGATGTCCTGAAATGCAGCCCAACGTATCAGAATCGGTTAATACACACACGAAAACATCACCAAAGGTGTACAGAAGTCATAGTTTGGTCTATTAGGGCCATTATGGCAGTCAGAGGTTGAAGTGACCAAAGGCTTCAAATCGACGATGCCGGCTATGCAAAAATACGTGAAAATTCCGATGTCCTGAAATGCAGCTCAACGTATCGGAATTGGTTAATACACACACGAAAACATCACCAAAGGTGTACAGAAGTCATAGTTTGGTCTATTAGGGCCATTATGGCAGTCAGAGGTTGAAGTGACCAAAGGCTTCAAATCGACGATGCCGGCTATGCAAAAATACGTGAAAATTCCGATGTCCTGAAATGCAGCCCAACGTATCAGAATCGGTTAATACACACACGAAAACATCACCAAAGGTGTACAGAAGTCATAGTTTGGTCTATTAGGGCCATTATGGCAGTCAGAGGTTGAAGTGACCAAAGGCTTCAAATCGACGATACCGGCTATGCAAAAATACGTGAAAATTCCGATGTCCTGAAATGCAGCCCAACGTATCAGAATCGGTTAATACACACACGAAAACATCACCAACGGTGTACAGAAGTCATAGTTTGGTCTATTAGGGCCATTATGGCAGTCAGAGGTTGAAGTGACCAAAGGCTTCAAATCGACGATGCCGGCTATGCAAAAATACGTGAAAATTCCGATGTCCTGAAATGCAGCCCAACGTATCGGAATCGGTTAATACACACACGAAAACATCACCAAAGGTGTACAGAAGTCATAGTTTGGTCTATTAGGGCCATTATGGCAGTCAGAGGTTGAAGTGACCAAAGGCTTCAAATCGCCGATGCCGGCTATGCAAAAATACGTGAAAATTCCGATGTCCTGAAATGCAGCCCAACGTATCGGAATCGGTTAATACACACACGAAAACATCACCAAAGGTGTACAGAAGTCATAGTTTGGTCTATTAGGGCCATTATGGCAGTCAGAGGTTGAAGTGACCAAAGGCTTCAAATCGACGATGCCGGCTATGCAAAAATACGTGAAAATTCCGATGTCCTGAAATGCAGCCCAACGTATCAGAATCGGTTAATACACACACGAAAACATCACCAAAGGTGTACAGAAGTCATAGTTTGGTCTATTAGGACCATTATGGCAGTCAGAGGTTGAAGTGACCAAAGGCTCAAATCGACGATGCCGGCTATGCAAAAATACGTGAAAATTCCGATGTCCTGAAATGCAGCCCAACGTATCGGAATCGGTTAATACACACACGAAAACATCACCAAAGGTGTACAGAAGTCATAGTTTGGTCTATTAGGGCCATTATGGCAGTCAGAGGTTGAAGTGACCAAAGGCTTCAAATCGACGATACCGGCTATGCAAAAATACGTGAAAATTCCGATGTCCTGAAATGCAGCCCAACGTATCAGAATCGGTTAATACACACACGAAAACATCACCAACGGTGTACAGAAGTCATAGTTTGGTCTATTAGGGCCATTATGGCAGTCAGAGGTTGAAGTGACCAAAGGCTTCAAATCGACGATGCCGGCTATGCAAAAATACGTGAAAATTCCGATGTCCTGAAATGCAGCCCAACGTATCAGAATCGGTTAATACACACACGAAAACATCACCAAAGGTGTACAGAAGTCATAGTTTGGTCTATTAGGGCCATTATGGCAGTCAGAGGTTGAAGTGACCAAAGGCTTCAAATCGACGATACCGGCTATGCAAAAATACGTGAAAATTCCGATGTCCTGAAATGCAGCCCAACGTATCAGAATCGGTTAATACACACACGAAAACATCACCAACGGTGTACAGAAGTCATAGTTTGGTCTATTAGGGCCATTATGGCAGTCAGAGGTTGAAGTGACCAAAGGCTTCAAATCGACGATGCCGGCTATGCAAAAATACGTGAAAATTCCGATGTCCTGAAATGCAGCCCAACGTATCGGAATCGGTTAATACACACACGAAAACATCACCAAAGGTGTACAGAAGTCATAGTTTGGTCTATTAGGGCCATTATGGCAGTCAGAGGTTGAAGTGACCAAAGGCTTCAAATCGCCGATGCCGGCTATGCAAAAATACGTGAAAATTCCGATGTCCTGAAATGCAGCCCAACGTATCGGAATCGGTTAATACACACACGAAAACATCACCAAAGGTGTACAGAAGTCATAGTTTGGTCTATTAGGGCCATTATGGCAGTCAGAGGTTGAAGTGACCAAAGGCTTCAAATCGACGATGCCGGCTATGCAAAAAATACGTGAAAATTCCGATGTCCTGAAATGCAGCCCAACGTATCAGAATCGGTTAATACACACACGAAAACATCACCAAAGGTGTACAGAAGTCATAGTTTGGTCTATTAGGGCCATTATGGCAGTCAGAGGTTGAAGTGACCAAAGGCTCAAATCGACGATGCCGGCTATGCAAAAATACGTGAAAATTCCGATGTCCTGAAATGCAGCCCAACGTATCGGAATCGGTTAATACACACACGAAAACATCACCAAAGGTGTACAGAAGTCATAGTTTGGTCTATTAGGGCCATTATGGCAGTCAGAGGTTGAAGTGACCAAAGGCTTCAAATCGACGATACCGGCTATGCAAAAATACGTGAAAATTCCGATGTCCTGAA
Source organism: Eristalis tenax (assembly GCA_905231855.2). NCBI lineage: Eukaryota > Metazoa > Arthropoda > Insecta > Diptera > Syrphidae > Eristalis > Eristalis tenax. The sequence continues at coordinate 114,492 of CAJNIU020000136.1, forward strand.
ATGCAGCCCAACGTATCAGAATCGGTTAATACACACACGAAAACATCACCAACGGTGTACAGAAGTCATAGTTTGGTCTATTAGGGCCATTATGGCAGTCAGAGGTTGAAGTGACCAAAGGCTTCAAATCGACGATGCCGGCTATGCAAAAATACGTGAAAATTCCGATGTCCTGAAATGCAGCCCAACGTATCGGAATCGGTTAATACACACACGAAAACATCACCAAAGGTGTACAGAAGTCATAGTTTGGTCTATTAGGGCCATTATGGCAGTCAGAGGTTGAAGTGACCAAAGGCTTCAAATCGACGATGCCGGCTATGCAAAAATACGTGAAAATTCCGATGTCCTGAAATGCAGCCCAACGTATCAGAATCGGTTAATACACACACGAAAACATCACCAAAGGTGTACAGAAGTCATAGTTTGGTCTATTAGGACCATTATGGCAGTCAGAGGTTGAAGTGACCAAAGGCTCAAATCGACGATGCCGGCTATGCAAAAATACGTGAAAATTCCGATGTCCTGAAATGCAGCCCAACGTATCGGAATCGGTTAATACACACACGAAAACATCACCAAAGGTGTACAGAAGTCATAGTTTGGTCTATTAGGGCCATTATGGCAGTCAGAGGTTGAAGTGACCAAAGGCTTCAAATCGACGATACCGGCTATGCAAAAATACGTGAAAATTCCGATGTCCTGAAATGCAGCCCAACGTATCAGAATCGGTTAATACACACACGAAAACATCACCAACGGTGTACAGAAGTCATAGTTTGGTCTATTAGGGCCATTATGGCAGTCAGAGGTTGAAGTGACCAAAGGCTTCAAATCGACGATGCCGGCTATGCAAAAATACGTGAAAATTCCGATGTCCTGAAATGCAGCCCAACGTATCGGAATCGGTTAATACACACACGAAAACATCACCAAAGGTGTACAGAAGTCATAGTTTGGTCTATTAGGGCCATTATGGCAGTCAGAGGTTGAAGTGACCAAAGGCTTCAAATCGACGATGCCGGCTATGCAAAAATACGTGAAAATTCCGATGTCCCTGAAATGCAGCCCAACGTATCGGAATCGGTTAATACACACACGAAAACATCACCAAAGGTGTACAGAAGTCATAGTTTGGTCTATTAGGGCCATTATGGCAGTCAGAGGTTGAAGTGACCAAAGGCTTCAAATCGACGATACCGGCTATGCAAAAATACGTGAAAATTCCGATGTCCTGAAATGCAGCCCAACGTATCAGAATCGGTTAATACACACACGAAAACATCACCAAAGGTGTACAGAAGTCATAGTTTGGTCTATTAGGGCCATTATGGCAGTCAGAGGTTGAAGTGACCAAAGGCAATCGACGATGCCGGCTATGCAAAAATACGTGAAAATTCCGATGTCCTGAAATGCAGCCCAACGTATCGGAATCGGTTAATACACACACGAAAACATCACCAAAGGTGTACAGAAGTCATAGTTTGGTCTATTAGGGCCATTATGGCAGTCAGAGGTTGAAGTGACCAAAGGCTTCAAATCGACGATGCCGGCTATGCAAAAATACGTGAAAATTCCGATGTCCTGAAATGCAGCCCAACGTATCGGAATCGGTTAATACACACACGAAAACATCACCAAAGGTGTACAGAAGTCATAGTTTGGTCTATTAGGGCCATTATGGCAGTCAGAGGTTGAAGTGACCAAAGGCTTCAAATCGACGATGCCGGCTATGCAAAAATACGGGAAAATTCCGATGTCCTGAAATGCAGCCCAACGTATCAGAATCGGTTAATACACACACGAAAACATCACCAAAGGTGTACAGAAGTCATAGTTTGGTCTATTAGGGCCATTATGGCAGTCAGAGGTTGAAGTGACCAAAGGCTTCAAATCGACGATGCCGGCTATGCAAAAATACGTGAAAATTCCGATGTCCTGAAATGCAGCTCAACGTATCGGAATTGGTTAATACACACACGAAAACATCACCAAAGGTGTACAGAAGTCATAGTTTGGTCTATTAGGGCCATTATGGCAGTCAGAGGTTGAAGTGACCAAAGGCTTCAAATCGACGATGCCGGCTATGCAAAAATACGTGAAAATTCCGATGTCCTGAAATGCAGCCCAACGTATCAGAATCGGTTAATACACACACGAAAACATCACCAAAGGTGTACAGAAGTCATAGTTTGGTCTATTAGGGCCATTATGGCAGTCAGAGGTTGAAGTGACCAAAGGCTTCAAATCGACGATACCGGCTATGCAAAAATACGTGAAAATTCCGATGTCCTGAAATGCAGCCCAACGTATCAGAATCGGTTAATACACACACGAAAACATCACCAACGGTGTACAGAAGTCATAGTTTGGTCTATTAGGGCCATTATGGCAGTCAGAGGTTGAAGTGACCAAAGGCTTCAAATCGACGATGCCGGCTATGCAAAAATACGTGAAAATTCCGATGTCCTGAAATGCAGCCCAACGTATCGGAATCGGTTAATACACACACGAAAACATCACCAAAGGTGTACAGAAGTCATAGTTTGGTCTATTAGGGCCATTATGGCAGTCAGAGGTTGAAGTGACCAAAGGCTTCAAATCGACGATGCCGGCTATGCAAAAATACGTGAAAATTCCGATGTCCTGAAATGCAGCCCAACGTATCAGAATCGGTTAATACACACACGAAAACATCACCAAAGGTGTACAGAAGTCATAGTTTGGTCTATTAGGACCATTATGGCAGTCAGAGGTTGAAGTGACCAAAGGCTCAAATCGACGATGCCGGCTATGCAAAAATACGTGAAAATTCCGATGTCCTGAAATGCAGCCCAACGTATCGGAATCGGTTAATACACACACGAAAACATCACCAAAGGTGTACAGAAGTCATAGTTTGGTCTATTAGGGCCATTATGGCAGTCAGAGGTTGAAGTGACCAAAGGCTTCAAATCGACGATACCGGCAATGCAAAAATACGTGAAAATTCCGATGTCCTGAAATGCAGCCCAACGTATCAGAATCGGTTAATACACACACGAAAACATCACCAACGGTGTACAGAAGTCATAGTTTGGTCTATTAGGGCCATTATGGCAGTCAGAGGTTGAAGTGACCAAAGGCTTCAAATCGACGATGCCGGCTATGCAAAAATACGTGAAAATTCCGATGTCCTGAAATGCAGCCCAACGTATCGGAATCGGTTAATACACACACGAAAACATCACCAAAGGTGTACAGAAGTCATAGTTTGGTCTATTAGGGCCATTATGGCAGTCAGAGGTTGAAGTGACCAAAGGCTTCAAATCGACGATGCCGGCTATGCAAAAATACGTGAAAATTCCGATGTCCTGAAATGCAGCCCAACGTATCAGAATCGGTTAATACACACACGAAAACATCACCAAAGGTGTACAGAAGTCATAGTTTGGTCTATTAGGGCCATTATGGCAGTCAGAGGTTGAAGTGACCAAAGGCTTCAAATCGACGATGCCGGCTATGCAAAAATACGTGAAAATTCCGATGTCCTGAAATGCAGCCCAACGTATCGGAATCGGTTAATACACACACGAAAACATCACCAAAGGTGTACAGAAGTCATAGTTTGGTCTATTAGGGCCATTATGGCAGTCAGAGGTTGAAGTGACCAAAGGCTTCAAATCGACGATACCGGCTATGCAAAAATACGTAAAAATTCCGATGTCCTGAAATGCAGCCCAACGTATCAGAATCGGTTAATACACACACGAAAACATCACCAAAGGTGTACAGAAGTCATAGTTTGGTCTATTAGGGCCATTATGGCAGTCAGAGGTTGAAGTGACCAAAGGCTTCAAATCGACGATGCCGGCTATGCAAAAATACGTGAAAATTCCGATGTCCTGAAATGCAGCCCAACGTATCGGAATCGGTTAATACACACACGAAAACATCACCAAAGGTGTACAGAAGTCATAGTTTGGTCTATTAGGGCCATTATGGCAGTCAGAGGTTGAAGTGACCAAAGGCTTCAAATCGACGATGCCGGCTATGCAAAAATACGTGAAAATTCCGATGTCCTGAAATGCAGCCCAACGTATCGGAATCGGTTAATACACACACGAAAACATCACCAAAGGTGTACAGAAGTCATAGTTTGGTCTATTAGGACCATTATGGCAGTCAGAGGTTGAAGTGACCAAAGGCTTCAAATCGACGATGCCGGCTATGCAAAAATACGTGAAAATTCCGATGTCCTGAAATGCAGCCCAACGTATCGGAATCGGTTAATACACACACGAAAACATCACCAAAGGTGTACAGAAGTCATAGTTTGGTCTATTAGGGCCATTATGGCAGTCAGAGGTTGAAGTGACCAAAGGCTTCAAATCGACGATGCCGGCTATGCAAAAATACGGGAAAATTCCGATGTCCTGAAATGCAGCCCAACGTATCAGAATCGGTTAATACACACACGAAAACATCACCAAAGGTGTACAGAAGTCATAGTTTGGTCTATTAGGGCCATTATGGCAGTCAGAGGTTGAAGTGACCAAAGGCTTCAAATCGACGATACCGGCTATGCAAAAATACGTGAAAATTCCGATGTCCTGAAATGCTGCCCAACGTATCAGAATCGGTTAATACACACACGAAAACATCACCAACGGTGTACAGAAGTCATAGTTTGGTCTATTAGGGCCATTATGGCAGTCAGAGGTTGAAGTGACCAAAGGCTTCAAATCGACGATGCCGGCTATGCAAAAATACGTGAAAATTCCGATGTCCTGAAATGCAGCCCAACGTATCGGAATCGGTTAATACACACACGAAAACATCACCAAAGGTGTACAGAAGTCATAGTTTGGTCTATTAGGGCCATTATGGCAGTCAGAGGTTGAAGTGGCCAAAGGCTTCAAATCGGCCGGCTATGCAAAAATACGTGAAAATTCCGATGTCCTGAAATGCAGCCCAACGTATCGGAATCGGTTAATACACACACGAAAACATCACCAAAGGTGTACAGAAGTCATAGTTTGGTCTATTAGGGCCATTATGGCAGTCAGAGGTTGAAGTGACCAAAGGCTTCAAATCGACGATGCCGGCTATGCAAAAATACGGGAAAATTCCGATGTCCTGAAATGCAGCCCAACGTATCAGAATCGGTTAATACACACACGAAAACATCACCAAAGGTGTACAGAAGTCATAGTTTGGTCTATTAGGGCCATTATGGCAGTCAGAGGTTGAAGTGACCAAAGGCTTCAAATCGACGATGCCGGCTATGCAAAAATACGTGAAAATTCCGATGTCCTGAAATGCAGCTCAACGTATCGGAATTGGTTAATACACACACGAAAACATCACCAAAGGTGTACAGAAGTCATAGTTTGGTCTATTAGGGCCATTATGGCAGTCAGAGGTTGAAGTGACCAAAGGCTTCAAATCGACGATGCCGGCTATGCAAAAATACGTGAAAATTCCGATGTCCTGAAATGCAGCCCAACGTATCGGAATCGGTTAATACACACACGAAAACATCACCAAAGGTGTACAGAAGTCATAGTTTGGTCTATTAGGGCCATTATGGCAGTCAGAGGTTGAAGTGACCAAAGGCTTCAAATCGACGATGCCGGCTATGCAAAAATACGTGAAAATTCCGATGTCCTGAAATGCAGCCCAACGTATCGGAATCGGTTAATACACACACGAAAACATCACCAAAGGTGTACAGAAGTCATAGTTTGGTCTATTAGGGCCATTATGGCAGTCAGAGGTTGAAGTGACCAAAGGCTTCAAATCGACGATGCCGGCTATGCAAAAATACGGGAAAATTCCGATGTCCTGAAATGCAGCCCAACGTATCAGAATCGGTTAATACACACACGAAAACATCACCAAAGGTGTACAGAAGTCATAGTTTGGTCTATTAGGGCCATTATGGCAGTCAGAGGTTGAAGTGACCAAAGGCTTCAAATCGACGATGCCGGCTATGCAAAAATACGTGAAAATTCCGATGTCCTGAAATGCAGCTCAACGTATCGGAATTGGTTAATACACACACGAAAACATCACCAAAGGTGTACAGAAGTCATAGTTTGGTCTATTAGGGCCATTATGGCAGTCAGAGGTTGAAGTGACCAAAGGCTTCAAATCGACGATGCCGGCTATGCAAAAATACGTGAAAATTCCGATGTCCTGAAATGCAGCCCAACGTATCGGAATCGGTTAATACACACACGAAAACATCACCAAAGGTGTACAGAAGTCATAGTTTGGTCTATTAGGGCCATTATGGCAGTCAGAGGTTGAAGTGACCAAAGGCTTCAAATCGACGATGCCGGCTATGCAAAAATACGTGAAAATTCCGATGTCCTGAAATGCAGCCCAACGTATCGGAATCGGTTAATACACACACGAAAACATCACCAAAGGTGTACAGAAGTCATAGTTTGGTCTATTAGGGCCATTATGGCAGTCAGAGGTTGAAGTGACCAAAGGCTTCAAATCGACGATGCCGGCTATGCAAAAATACGTGAAAATTCCGATGTCCTGAAATGCAGCCCAACGTATCAGAATCGGTTAATACACACACGAAAACATCACCAAAGGTGTACAGAAGTCATAGTTTGGTCTATTAGGGCCATTATGGCAGTCAGAGGTTGAAGTGACCAAAGGCTTCAAATCGACGATGCCGGCTATGCAAAAATACGTGAAAATTCCGATGTCCTGAAATGCAGCCCAACGTATCGGAATCGGTTAATACACACACGAAAACATCACCAAAGGTGTACAGAAGTCATAGTTTGGTCTATTAGGGCCATTATGGCAGTCAGAGGTTGAAGTGGCCAAAGGCTTCAAATCGGCCGGCTATGCAAAAATACGTGAAAATTCCGATGTCCTGAAATGCAGCCCAACGTATCGGAATCGGTTAATACACACACGAAAACATCACCAAAGGTGTACAGAAGTCATAGTTTGGTCTATTAGGGCCATTATGGCAGTCAGAGGTTGAAGTGACCAAAGGCTTCAAATCGACGATGCCGGCTATGCAAAAATACGGGAAAATTCCGATGTCCTGAAATGCAGCCCAACGTATCAGAATCGGTTAATACACACACGAAAACATCACCAAAGGTGTACAGAAGTCATAGTTTGGTCTATTAGGGCCATTATGGCAGTCAGAGGTTGAAGTGACCAAAGGCTTCAAATCGACGATGCCGGCTATGCAAAAATACGTGAAAATTCCGATGTCCTGAAATGCAGCTCAACGTATCGGAATTGGTTAATACACACACGAAAACATCACCAAAGGTGTACAGAAGTCATAGTTTGGTCTATTAGGGCCATTATGGCAGTCAGAGGTTGAAGTGACCAAAGGCTTCAAATCGACGATGCCGGCTATGCAAAAATACGTGAAAATTCCGATGTCCTGAAATGCAGCTCAACGTATCGGAATTGGTTAATACACACACGAAAACATCACCAAAGGTGTACAGAAGTCATAGTTTGGTCTATTAGGGCCATTATGGCAGTCAGAGGTTGAAGTGACCAAAGGCTTCAAATCGACGATGCCGGCTATGCAAAAATACGTGAAAATTCCGATGTCCTGAAATGCAGCCCAACGTATCGGAATCGGTTAATACACACACGAAAACATCACCAAAGGTGTACAGAAGTCATAGTTTGGTCTATTAGGGCCATTATGGCAGTCAGAGGTTGAAGTGACCAAAGGCTTCAAATCGACGATGCCGGCTATGCAAAAATACGTGAAAATTCCGATGTCCTGAAATGCAGCCCAACGTATCGGAATCGGTTAATACACACACGAAAACATCACCAAAGGTGTACAGAAGTCATAGTTTGGTCTATTAGGGCCATTATGGCAGTCAGAGGTTGAAGTGACCAAAGGCTTCAAATCGACGATGCCGGCTATGCAAAAATACGGGAAAATTCCGATGTCCTGAAATGCAGCCCAACGTATCAGAATCGGTTAATACACACACGAAAACATCACCAAAGGTGTACAGAAGTCATAGTTTGGTCTATTAGGGCCATTATGGCAGTCAGAGGTTGAAGTGACCAAAGGCTTCAAATCGACGATGCCGGCTATGCAAAAATACGTGAAAATTCCGATGTCCTGAAATGCAGCTCAACGTATCGGAATTGGTTAATACACACACGAAAACATCACCAAAGGTGTACAGAAGTCATAGTTTGGTCTATTAGGGCCATTATGGCAGTCAGAGGTTGAAGTGACCAAAGGCTTCAAATCGACGATGCCGGCTATGCAAAAATACGTGAAAATTCCGATGTCCTGAAATGCAGCCCAACGTATCGGAATCGGTTAATACACACACGAAAACATCACCAAAGGTGTACAGAAGTCATAGTTTGGTCTATTAGGGCCATTATGGCAGTCAGAGGTTGAAGTGACCAAAGGCTTCAAATCGACGATGCCGGCTATGCAAAAATACGTGAAAATTCCGATGTCCTGAAATGCAGCCCAACGTATCGGAATCGGTTAATACACACACGAAAACATCACCAAAGGTGTACAGAAGTCATAGTTTGGTCTATTAGGGCCATTATGGCAGTCAGAGGTTGAAGTGACCAAAGGCTTCAAATCGACGATGCCGGCTATGCAAAAATACGTGAAAATTCCGATGTCCTGAAATGCAGCCCAACGTATCAGAATCGGTTAATACACACACGAAAACATCACCAAAGGTGTACAGAAGTCATAGTTTGGTCTATTAGGGCCATTATGGCAGTCAGAGGTTGAAGTGACCAAAGGCTTCAAATCGACGATGCCGGCTATGCAAAAATACGTGAAAATTCCGATGTCCTGAAATGCAGCCCAACGTATCGGAATCGGTTAATACACACACGAAAACATCACCAAAGGTGTACAGAAGTCATAGTTTGGTCTATTAGGGCCATTATGGCAGTCAGAGGTTGAAGTGGCCAAAGGCTTCAAAACGGCCGGCTATGCAAAAATACGTGAAAATTCCGATGTCCTGAAATGCAGCCCAACGTATCGGAATCGGTTAATACACACACGAAAACATCACCAAAGGTGTACAGAAGTCATAGTTTGGTCTATTAGGGCCATTATGGCAGTCAGAGGTTGAAGTGACCAAAGGCTTCAAATCGACGATGCCGGCTATGCAAAAATACGGGAAAATTCCGATGTCCTGAAATGCAGCCCAACGTATCAGAATCGGTTAATACACACACGAAAACATCACCAAAGGTGTACAGAAGTCATAGTTTGGTCTATTAGGGCCATTATGGCAGTCAGAGGTTGAAGTGACCAAAGGCTTCAAATCGACGATGCCGGCTATGCAAAAATACGTGAAAATTCCGATGTCCTGAAATGCAGCTCAACGTATCGGAATTGGTTAATACACACACGAAAACATCACCAAAGGTGTACAGAAGTCATAGTTTGGTCTATTAGGGCCATTATGGCAGTCAGAGGTTGAAGTGACCAAAGGCTTCAAATCGACGATGCCGGCTATGCAAAAATACGTGAAAATTCCGATGTCCTGAAATGCAGCCCAACGTATCGGAATCGGTTAATACACACACGAAAACATCACCAAAGGTGTACAGAAGTCATAGTTTGGTCTATTAGGGCCATTATGGCAGTCAGAGGTTGAAGTGACCAAAGGCTTCAAATCGACGATGCCGGCTATGCAAAAATACGTGAAAATTCCGATGTCCTGAAATGCAGCCCAACGTATCGGAATCGGTTAATACACACACGAAAACATCACCAAAGGTGTACAGAAGTCATAGTTTGGTCTATTAGGGCCATTATGGCAGTCAGAGGTTGAAGTGACCAAAGGCTTCAAATCGACGATGCCGGCTATGCAAAAATACGTGAAAATTCCGATGTCCTGAAATGCAGCCCAACGTATCGGAATCGGTTAATACACACACGAAAACATCACCAAAGGTGTACAGAAGTCATAGTTTGGTCTATTAGGGCCATTATGGCAGTCAGAGGTTGAAGTGGCCAAAGGCTTCAAATCGGCCGGCTATGCAAAAATACGTGAAAATTCCGATGTCCTGAAATGCAGCCCAACGTATCGGAATCGGTTAATACACACACGAAAACATCACCAAAGGTGTACAGAAGTCATAGTTTGGTCTATTAGGGCCATTATGGCAGTCAGAGGTTGAAGTGACCAAAGGCTTCAAATCGACGATGCCGGCTATGCAAAAATACGGGAAAATTCCGATGTCCTGAAATGCAGCCCAACGTATCAGAATCGGTTAATACACACACGAAAACATCACCAAAGGTGTACAGAAGTCATAGTTTGGTCTATTAGGGCCATTATGGCAGTCAGAGGTTGAAGTGACCAAAGGCTTCAAATCGACGATGCCGGCTATGCAAAAATACGTGAAAATTCCGATGTCCTGAAATGCAGCTCAACGTATCGGAATTGGTTAATACACACACGAAAACATCACCAAAGGTGTACAGAAGTCATAGTTTGGTCTATTAGGGCCATTATGGCAGTCAGAGGTTGAAGTGACCAAAGGCTTCAAATCGACGATGCCGGCTATGCAAAAATACGTGAAAATTCCGATGTCCTGAAATGCAGCTCAACGTATCGGAATTGGTTAATACACACACGAAAACATCACCAAAGGTGTACAGAAGTCATAGTTTGGTCTATTAGGGCCATTATGGCAGTCAGAGGTTGAAGTGACCAAAGGCTTCAAATCGACGATGCCGGCTATGCAAAAATACGTGAAAATTCCGATGTCCTGAAATGCAGCCCAACGTATCGGAATCGGTTAATACACACACGAAAACATCACCAAAGGTGTACAGAAGTCATAGTTTGGTCTATTAGGGCCATTATGGCAGTCAGAGGTTGAAGTGACCAAAGGCTTCAAATCGACGATGCCGGCTATGCAAAAATACGTGAAAATTCCGATGTCCTGAAATGCAGCCCAACGTATCGGAATCGGTTAATACACACACGAAAACATCACCAAAGGTGTACAGAAGTCATAGTTTGGTCTATTAGGGCCATTATGGCAGTCAGAGGTTGAAGTGACCAAAGGCTTCAAATCGACGATGCCGGCTATGCAAAAATACGGGAAAATTCCGATGTCCTGAAATGCAGCCCAACGTATCAGAATCGGTTAATACACACACGAAAACATCACCAAAGGTGTACAGAAGTCATAGTTTGGTCTATTAGGGCCATTATGGCAGTCAGAGGTTGAAGTGACCAAAGGCTTCAAATCGACGATGCCGGCTATGCAAAAATACGTGAAAATTCCGATGTCCTGAAATGCAGCTCAACGTATCGGAATTGGTTAATACACACACGAAAACATCACCAAAGGTGTACAGAAGTCATAGTTTGGTCTATTAGGGCCATTATGGCAGTCAGAGGTTGAAGTGACCAAAGGCTTCAAATCGACGATGCCGGCTATGCAAAAATACGTGAAAATTCCGATGTCCTGAAATGCAGCCCAACGTATCGGAATCGGTTAATACACACACGAAAACATCACCAAAGGTGTACAGAAGTCATAGTTTGGTCTATTAGGGCCATTATGGCAGTCAGAGGTTGAAGTGACCAAAGGCTTCAAATCGACGATGCCGGCTATGCAAAAATACGTGAAAATTCCGATGTCCTGAAATGCAGCCCAACGTATCGGAATCGGTTAATACACACACGAAACATCACCAAAGGTGTACAGAAGTCATAGTTTGGTCTATTAGGGCCATTATGGCAGTCAGAGGTTGAAGTGACCAAAGGCTTCAAATCGACGATGCCGGCTATGCAAAAATACGTGAAAATTCCGATGTCCTGAAATGCAGCCCAACGTATCAGAATCGGTTAATACACACACGAAAACATCACCAAAGGTGTACAGAAGTCATAGTTTGGTCTATTAGGGGCCATTATGGCAGTCAGAGGTTGAAGTGACCAAAGGCTTCAAATCGACGATGCCGGCTATGCAAAAATACGTGAAAATTCCGATGTCCTGAAATGCAGCCCAACGTATCGGAATCGGTTAATACACACACGAAAACATCACCAAAGGTGTACAGAAGTCATAGTTTGGTCTATTAGGGCCATTATGGCAGTCAGAGGTTGAAGTGGCCAAAGGCTTCAAATCGGCCGGCTATGCAAAAATACGTGAAAATTCCGATGTCCTGAAATGCAGCCCAACGTATCGGAATCGGTTAATACACACACGAAAACATCACCAAAGGTGTACAGAAGTCATAGTTTGGTCTATTAGGGCCATTATGGCAGTCAGAGGTTGAAGTGACCAAAGGCTTCAAATCGACGATGCCGGCTATGCAAAAATACGGGAAAATTCCGATGTCCTGAAATGCAGCCCAACGTATCAGAATCGGTTAATACACACACGAAAACATCACCAAAGGTGTACAGAAGTCATAGTTTGGTCTATTAGGGCCATTATGGCAGTCAGAGGTTGAAGTGACCAAAGGCTTCAAATCGACGATGCCGGCTATGCAAAAATACGTGAAAATTCCGATGTCCTGAAATGCAGCTCAACGTATCGGAATTGGTTAATACACACACGAAAACATCACCAAAGGTGTACAGAAGTCATAGTTTGGTCTATTAGGGCCATTATGGCAGTCAGAGGTTGAAGTGACCAAAGGCTTCAAATCGACGATGCCGGCTATGCAAAAATACGTGAAAATTCCGATGTCCTGAAATGCAGCCCAACGTATCGGAATCGGTTAATACACACACGAAAACATCACCAAAGGTGTACAGAAGTCATAGTTTGGTCTATTAGGGCCATTATGGCAGTCAGAGGTTGAAGTGACCAAAGGCTTCAAATCGACGATGCCGGCTATGCAAAAATACGTGAAAATTCCCATGTCCTGAAATGCAGCCCAACGTATCGGAATCGGTTAATACACACACGAAAACATCACCAAAGGTGTACAGAAGTCATAGTTTGGTCTATTAGGGCCATTATGGCAGTCAGAGGTTGAAGTGACCAAAGGCTTCAAATCGACGATGCCGGCTATGCAAAAATACGGGAAAATTCCGATGTCCTGAAATGCAGCCCAACGTATCAGAATCGGTTAATACACACACGAAAACATCACCAAAGGTGTACAGAAGTCATAGTTTGGTCTATTAGGGCCATTATGGCAGTCAGAGGTTGAAGTGACCAAAGGCTTCAAATCGACGATACCGGCTATGCAAAAATACGTGAAAATTCCGATGTCCTGAAATGCAGCCCAACGTATCAGAATCGGTTAATACACACACGAAAACATCACCAACGGTGTACAGAAGTCATAGTTTGGTCTATTAGGGCCATTATGGCAGTCAGAGGTTGAAGTGACCAAAGGCTTCAAATCGACGATGCCGGCTATGCAAAAATACGTGAAAATTCCGATGTCCTGAAATGCAGCTCAACGTATCGGAATTGGTTAATACACACACGAAAACATCACCAAAGGTGTACAGAAGTCATAGTTTGGTCTATTAGGGCCATTATGGCAGTCAGAGGTTGAAGTGACCAAAGGCTTCAAATCGACGATGCCGGCTATGCAAAAATACGTGAAAATTCCGATGTCCTGAAATGCAGCCCAACGTATCGGAATCGGTTAATACACACACGAAAACATCACCAAAGGTGTACAGAAGTCATAGTTTGGTCTATTAGGGCCATTATGGCAGTCAGAGGTTGAAGTGACCAAAGGCTTCAAATCGACGATGCCGGCTATGCAAAAATACGTGAAAATTCCGATGTCCTGAAATGCAGCCCAACGTATCGGAATCGGTTAATACACACACGAAAACATCACCAAAGGTGTACAGAAGTCATAGTTTGGTCTATTAGGGCCATTATGGCAGTCAGAGGTTGAAGTGACCAAAGGCTTCAAATCGACGATGCCGGCTATGCAAAAATACGGGAAAATTCCGATGTCCTGAAATGCAGCCCAACGTATCAGAATCGGTTAATACACACACGAAAACATCACCAAAGGTGTACAGAAGTCATAGTTTGGTCTATTAGGGCCATTATGGCAGTCAGAGGTTGAAGTGACCAAAGGCTTCAAATCGACGATGCCGGCTATGCAAAAATACGTGAAAATTCCGATGTCCTGAAATGCAGCTCAACGTATCGGAATTGGTTAATACACACACGAAAACATCACCAAAGGTGTACAGAAGTCATAGTTTGGTCTATTAGGGCCATTATGGCAGTCAGAGGTTGAAGTGACCAAAGGCTTCAAATCGACGATGCCGGCTATGCAAAAATACGTGAAAATTCCGATGTCCTGAAATGCAGCCCAACGTATCGGAATCGGTTAATACACACACGAAAACATCACCAAAGGTGTACAGAAGTCATAGTTTGGTCTATTAGGGCCATTATGGCAGTCAGAGGTTGAAGTGACCAAAGGCTTCAAATCGACGATGCCGGCTATGCAAAAATACGTGAAAATTCCGATGTCCTGAAATGCAGCCCAACGTATCGGAATCGGTTAATACACACACGAAAACATCACCAAAGGTGTACAGAAGTCATAGTTTGGTCTATTAGGGCCATTATGGCAGTCAGAGGTTGAAGTGACCAAAGGCTTCAAATCGACGATGCCGGCTATGCAAAAATACGGGAAAATTCCGATGTCCTGAAATGCAGCCCAACGTATCAGAATCGGTTAATACACACACGAAAACATCACCAAAGGTGTACAGAAGTCATAGTTTGGTCTATTAGGGCCATTATGGCAGTCAGAGGTTGATGTGACCAAAGGCTTCAAATCGACGATACCGGCTATGCAAAAATACGTGAAAATTCCGATGTCCTGAAATGCAGCCCAACGTATCAGAATCGGTTAATACACACACGAAAACATCACCAACGGTGTACAGAAGTCATAGTTTGGTCTATTAGGGCCATTATGGCAGTCAGAGGTTGAAGTGACCAAAGGCTTCAAATCGACGATGCCGGCTATGCAAAAATACGTGAAAATTCCGATGTCCTGAAATGCAGCCCAACGTATCGGAATCGGTTAATACACACACGAAAACATCACCAAAGGTGTACAGAAGTCATAGTTTGGTCTATTAGGGCCATTATGGCAGTCAGAGGTTGAAGTGGCCAAAGGCTTCAAATCGGCCGGCTATGCAAAAATACGTGAAAATTCCGATGTCCTGAAAATGCAGCCCAACGTATCGGAATCGGTTAATACACACACGAAAACATCACCAAAGGTGTACAGAAGTCATAGTTTGGTCTATTAGGGCCATTATGGCAGTCAGAGGTTGAAGTGACCAAAGGCTTCAAATCGACGATGCCGGCTATGCAAAAATACGTGAAAATTCCGATGTCCTGAAATGCAGCCCAACGTATCAGAATCGGTTAATACACACACGAAAACATCACCAAAGGTGTACAGAAGTCATAGTTTGGTCTATTAGGGCCATTATGGCAGTCAGAGGTTGAAGTGACCAAAGGCTTCAAATCGACGATGCCGGCTATGCAAAAATACGGGAAAATTCCGATGTCCTGAAATGCAGCCCAACGTATCAGAATCGGTTAATACACACACGAAAACATCACCAAAGGTGTACAGAAGTCATAGTTTGGTCTATTAGGGCCATTATGGCAGTCAGAGGTTGAAGTGACCAAAGGCTTCAAATCGACGATGCCGGCTATGCAAAAATACGTGAAAATTCCGATGTCCTGAAATGCAGCCCAACGTATCGGAATCGGTTAATACACACACGAAAACATCACCAAAGGTGTACAGAAGTCATAGTTTGGTCTATTAGGGCCATTATGGCAGTCAGAGGTTGAAGTGGCCAAAGGCTTCAAATCGGCCGGCTATGCAAAAATACGTGAAAATTCCGATGTCCTGAAATGCAGCCCAACGTATCGGAATCGGTTAATACACACACGAAAACATCACCAACGGTGTACAGAAGTCATAGTTTGGTCTATTAGAGCCATTATGGCAGTCAGAGGTTGAAGTGACCAAAGGCTTCAAATCGACGATACCGGCTATGCAAAAATACGTGAAAATTCCGATGTCCTGAAATGCAGCCCAACGTATCGGAATCGGTTAATACACACACGAAAACATCACCAAAGGTGTACAGAAGTCATAGTTTGGTTTATTAGGGCCATTATGGCAGTCAGAGGTTGAAGTGACCAAAGGCTTCAAATCGACGATGCCGGCTATGCAAAAATACGTGAAAATTCCGATGTCCTGAAATGCAGCCCAACGTATCGGAATCGGTTAATACACACACGAAAACATCACCAAAGGTGTACAGAAGTCATAGTTTGGTCTATTAGGGCCATTATGGCAGTCAGAGGTTGAAGTGACCAAAGGCTTCAAATCGACGATGCCGGCTATGCAAAAATACGGGAAAATTCCGATGTCCTGAAATGCAGCCCAACGTATCAGAATCGGTTAATACACACACGAAAACATCACCAAAGGTGTACAGAAGTCATAGTTTGGTCTATTAGGGCCATTATGGCAGTCAGAGGTTGAAGTGACCAAAGGCTTCAAATCGACGATACCGGCTATGCAAAAATACGTGAAAATTCCGATGTCCTGAAATGCAGCCCAACGTATCAGAATCGGTTAATACACACACGAAAACATCACCAACGGTGTACAGAAGTCATAGTTTGGTCTATTAGGGCCATTATGGCAGTCAGAGGTTGAAGTGACCAAAGGCTTCAAATCGACGATGCCGGCTATGCAAAAATACGTGAAAATTCCGATGTCCTGAAATGCAGCCCAACGTATCAGAATCGGTTAATACACACACGAAAACATCACCAAAGGTGTACAGAAGTCATAGTTTGGTCTATTAGGGCCATTATGGCAGTCAGAGGTTGAGGTGACCAAAGGCTTCAAATCGACGATGCCGGCTATGCAAAAATACGTGAAAATTCCGATGTCCTGAAATGCAGCCCAACGTATCGGAATCGGTTAATACACACACGAAAACATCACCAAAGGTGTACAGAAGTCATAGTTTGGTCTATTAGGGCCATTATGGCAGTCAGAGGTTGAAGTGACCAGAGGCTTCAAATCGACGATGCCGGCTATGCAAAAATACGTGAAAATTCCGATGTCCTGAAATGCAGCCCAACGTATCGGAATCGGTTAATACACACACGAAAACATCACCAAAGGTGTACAGAAGTCATAGTTTGGTCTATTAGGGCCATTATGGCAGTCAGAGGTTGAAGTGACCAAAGGCTTCAAATCGCCGTGCCGGCTATGCAAAAATACGTGAAAATTCCGATGTCCTGAAATGCTGCCCAACGTATCGGAATCGGTTAATACACACACGAAAACATCACCAAAGGTGTACAGAAGTCATAGTTTGGTCTATTAGGGCCATTATGGCAGTCAGAGGTTGAAGTGACCAAAGGCTTCAAATCGACGATGCCGGCTATGCAAAAATACGTGAAAATTCCGATGTCCTGAAATGCAGCCCAACGTATCAGAATCGGTTAATACACACACGAAAACATCACCAAAGGTGTACAGAAGTGATAGTTTGGTCTATTAGGACCATTATGGCAGTCAGAGGTTGAAGTGACCAAAGGCTCAAATCGACGATGCCGGCTATGCAAAAATACGTGAAAATTCCGATGTCCTGAAATGCAGCCCAACGTATCGGAATCGGTTAATACACACACGAAAACATCACCAAAGGTGTACAGAAGTCATAGTTTGGTCTATTAGGGCCATTATGGCAGTCAGAGGTTGAAGTGACCAAAGGCTTCAAATCGACGATACCGGCTATGCAAAAATACGTGAAAATTCCGATGTCCTGAAATGCAGCCCAACGTATCAGAATCGGTTAATACACACACGAAAACATCACCAACGGTGTACAGAAGTCATAGTTTGGTCTATTAGGGCCATTATGGCAGTCAGAGGTTGAAGTGACCAAAGGCTTCAAATCGACGATGCCGGCTGTGCAAAAATACGTGAAAATTCCGATGTCCTGAAATGCAGCCCAACGTATCGGAATCGGTTAATACACACACGAAAACATCACCAAAGGTGTACAGAAGTCATAGTTTGGTCTATTAGGGCCATTATGGCAGTCAGAGATTGAAGTGACCAAAGGCTTCAAATCGACGATGCCGGCTATGCAAAAATACGTGAAAATTCCGATGTCCTGAAATGCAGCCCAACGTATCGGAATCGGTTAATACACACACGAAAACATCACCAAAGGTGTACAGAAGTCATAGTTTGGTCTATTAGGGCCATTATGGCAGTCAGAGGTTGAAGTGACCAAAGGCTTCAAATCGACGATGCCGGCTATGCAAAAATACGTGAAAATTCCGATGTCCTGAAATGCAGCCCAACGTATCAGAATCGGTTAATACACACACGAAAACATCACCAAAGGTGTACAGAAGTCATAGTTTGGTCTATTAGGGCCATTATGGCAGTCAGAGGTTGAAGTGACCAAAGGCTTCAAATCGACGATGCCGGCTATGCAAAAATATGTGAAAATTCCGATGTCCTGAAATGCAGCCCAACGTATCGGAATCGGTTAATACACACACGAAAACATCACCAGAGGTGTGCAGAAGTCATAGTTTGGTCTATTAGGGCCATTATGGCAGTCAGAGGTTGAAGTGACCAAAGGCTTCAAATCGACGATGCCGGCTATGCAAAAATACGTGAAAATTCCGATGTCCTGAAATGCAGCCCAACGTATCGGAATCGGTTAATACACACACGAAAACATCACCAAAGGTGTACAGAAGTCATAGTTTGGTCTATTAGGGCCATTATGGCAGTCAGAGGTTGAAGTGACCAAAGGCTTCAAATCGACGATGCCGGCTATGCAAAAATACGTGAAAATTCCGATGTCCTGAAATGCAGCCCAACGTATCAGAATCGGTTAACACACACGAAAACATCACCAAAGGTGTACAGAAGTCATAGTTTGGTCTATTAGGGCCATTATGGCAGTCAGAGGTTGAAGTGACCAAAGGCTTCAAATCGACGATGCCGGCTATGCAAAAATACGTGAAAATTCCGATGTCCTGAAATGCAGCCCAACGTATCGGAATCGGTTAATACACACACGAAAACATCACCAAAGGTGTACAGAAGTCATAGTTTGGTCTATTAGGGCCATTATGGCAGTCAGAGGTTGAAGTGACCAAAGGCTTCAAATCGCCGATGCCGGCTATGCAAAAATACGTGAAAATTCCGATGTCCTGAAATGCAGCCCAACGTATCGGAATCGGTTAATACACACACGAAAACATCACCAAAGGTGTACAGAAGTCATAGTTTGGTCTATTAGGGCCATTATGGCAGTCAGAGGTTGAAGTGACCAAAGGCTTCAAATCGACGATGCCGGCTATGCAAAAATACGTGAAAATTCCGATGTCCTGAAATGCAGCCCAACGTATCAGAATCGTTTAATACACACACGAAAACATCACCAAAGGTGTACAGAAGTCATAGTTTGGTCTATTAGGACCATTATGGCAGTCAGAGGTTGAAGTGACCAAAGGCTCAAATCGACGATGCCGGCTATGCAAAAATACGTGAAAATTCCGATGTCCTGAAATGCAGCCCAACGTATCAGAATCGGTTAATACACACACGAAAACATCACCAACGGTGTACAGAAGTCATAGTTTGGTCTATTAGGGCCATTATGGCAGTCAGAGGTTGAAGTGACCAAAGGCTTCAAATCGACGATGCCGGCTATGCAAAAATACGTGAAAATTCCGATGTCCTGAAATGCAGCCCAACGTATCGGAATCGGTTAATACACACACGAAAACATCACCAAAGGTGTACAGAAGTCATAGTTTGGTCTATTAGGGCCATTATGGCAGTCAGAGGTTGAAGTGACCAAAGGCTTCAAATCGACGATGCCGGCTATGCAAAAATACGTGAAAATTCCGATGTCCTGAAATGCAGCCCAACGTATCAGAATCGGTTAATACACACACGAAAACATCACCAAAGGTGTACAGAAGTCATAGTTTGGTCTATTAGGGCCATTATGGCAGTCAGAGGTTGAAGTGACCAAAGGCTTCAAATCGACGATGCCGGCTATGCAAAAATACGTGAAAATTCCGATGTCCTGAAATGCAGCCCAACGTATCAGAATTGGTTAATACACACACGAAAACATCACCAAAGGTGTACAGAAGTCATAGTTTGGTCTATTAGGGCCATTATGGCAGTCAGAGGTTGAAGTGACCAAAGGCTTCAAATCGACGATGCCGGCTATGCAAAAATACGTGAAAATTCCGATGTCCTGAAATGCAGCCTCAACGTATCGGAATCGGTTAATACACACACGAAAACATCACCAAAGGTGTACAGAAGTCATAGTTTGGTCTATTAGGGCCATTATGGCAGTCAGAGGTTGAAGTGACCAAAGGCTTCAAATCGACGATGCCGGCTATGCAAAAATACGTGAAAATTCCGATGTCCTGAAATGCAGCCCAACGTATCGGAATCGGTTAATACACACACGAAAACATCACCAAAGGTGTACAGAAGTCATAGTTTGGTCTATTAGGGCCATTATGGCAGTCAGAGGTTGAAGTGACCAAAGGCTTCAAATCGACGATGCCGGCTATGCAAAAATACGTGAAAATTCCGATGTCCTGAAATGCAGCCCAACGTATCGGAATCGGTTAATACACACACGAAAACATCACCAAAGGTGTACAGAAGTCATAGTTTGGTCTATTAGGGCCATTATGGCAGTCAGAGGTTGAAGTGACCAAAGGCTTCAAATCGACGATGCCGGTTATGCAAAAATACGTGAAAATTCCGATGTCCTGAAATGCAGCCAACGTATCGGAATCGGTTAATACACACACGAAAACATCACCAAAGGTGTACAGAAGTCATAGTTTGGTCTATTAGGGCCATTATGGCAGTCAGAGGTTGAAGTGACCAAAGGCTTCAAATCGACGATACCGGCTATGCAAAAATACGTGAAAATTCCGATGTCCTGAAATGCAGCCCAACGTATCAGAATCGGTTAATACACACACGAAAACATCACCAACGGTGTACAGAAGTCATAGTTTGGTCTATTAGGGCCATTATGGCAGTCAGAGGTTGAAGTGACCAAAGGCTTCAAATCGACGATGCCGGCTATGCAAAAATACGTGAAAATTCCGATGTCCTGAAATGCAGCCCAACGTATCGGAATCGGTTAATACACACACGAAAACATCACCAAAGGTGTACAGAAGTCATAGTTTGGTCTATTAGGGCCATTATGGCAGTCAGAGGTTGAAGTGACCAAAGGCTTCAAATCGACGATGCCGGTTATGCAAAAATACGTGAAAATTCCGATGTCCTGAAATGCAGCCCAACGTATCGGAATCGGTTAATACACACACGAAAACATCACCAAAGGTGTACAGAAGTCATAGTTTGGTCTATTAGGGCCATTATGGCAGTCAGAGGTTGAAGTGACCAAAGGCTTCAAATCGACGATGCCGGCTATGCAAAAATACGTGAAAATTCCGATGTCCTGAAATGCAGCCCAACGTATCAGAATCGGTTAATACACACACGAAAACACCAAAGGTGTACAGAAGTCATAGTTTGGTCTATTAGGGCCATTATGGCAGTCAGAGGTTGAAGTGACCAAAGGCTTCAAATCGACGATGCCGGCTATGCAAAAATACGTGAAAATTCCGATGTCCTGAAATGCAGCCCAACGTATCAGAATCGGTTAATACACACACGAAAACATCACTAAAGGTGTACAGAAGTCATAGTTTGGTCTATTAGGACCATTATGGCAGTCAGAGGTTGAAGTGACCAAAGGCTTCAAATCGACGATGCCGGCTATGCAAAAATACGTGAAAATTCCGATGTCCTGAAATGCAGCCCAACGTATCAGAATCGGTTAATACACACACGAAAACATCACCAACGGTGTACAGAAGTCATAGTTTGGTCTATTAGGGCCATTATGGCAGTCAGAGGTTGAAGTGACCAAAGGCTTCAAATCGACGATGCCGGCTATGCAAAAATACGTGAAAATTCCGATGTCCTGAAATGCAGCCCAACGTATCAGAATCGGTTAATACACACACGAAAACATCACCAAAGGTGTACAGAAGTCATAGTTTGGTCTATTAGGGCCATTATGGCAGTCAGAGGTTGAAGTGACCAAAGGCTTCAAATCGACGATGCCGGCTATGCAAAAATACGTGAAAATTCCGATGTCCTGAAATGCAGCCCAACGTATCGGAATCGGTTAATACACACACGAAAACATCACCAAAGGTGTACAGAAGTCATAGTTTGGTCTATTAGGGCCATTATGGCAGTCAGAGGTTGAAGTGACCAAAGGCTTCAAATCGACGATGCCGGCTATGCAAAAATACGGGAAAATTCCGATGTCCTGAAATGCAGCCCAACGTATCAGAATCGGTTAATACACACACGAAAACATCACCAAAGGTGTACAGAAGTCATAGTTTGGTCTATTAGGGCCATTATGGCAGTCAGAGGTTGAAGTGACCAAAGGCTTCAAATCGACGATGCCGGCTATGCAAAAATACGTGAAAATTCCGATGTCCTGAAATGCAGCTCAACGTATCGGAATTGGTTAATACACACACGAAAACATCACCAAAGGTGTACAGAAGTCATAGTTTGGTCTATTAGGGCCATTATGGCAGTCAGAGGTTGAAGTGACCAAAGGCTTCAAATCGACGATGCCGGCTATGCAAAAATACGTGAAAATTCCGATGTCCTGAAATGCAGCCCAACGTATCGGAATCGGTTAATACACACACGAAAACATCACCAAAGGTGTACAGAAGTCATAGTTTGGTCTATTAGGGCCATTATGGCAGTCAGAGGTTGAAGTGACCAAAGGCTTCAAATCGACGATGCCGGCTATGCAAAAATACGTGAAAATTCCGATGTCCTGAAATGCAGCCCAACGTATCGGAATCGGTTAATACACACACGAAAACATCACCAAAGGTGTACAGAAGTCATAGTTTGGTCTATTAGGGCCATTATGGCAGTCAGAGGTTGAAGTGACCAAAGGCTTCAAATCGACGATGCCGGTTATGCAAAAATACGTGAAAATTCCGATGTCCTGAAATGCAGCCCAACGTATCGGAATCGGTTAATACACACACGAAAACATCACCAAAGGTGTACAGAAGTCATAGTTTGGTCTATTAGGGCCATTATGGCAGTCAGAGGTTGAAGTGACCAAAGGCTTCAAATCGACGATACCGGCTATGCAAAAATACGTGAAAATTCCGATGTCCTGAAATGCAGCCCAACGTATCAGAATCGGTTAATACACACACGAAAACATCACCAACGGTGTACAGAAGTCATAGTTTGGTCTATTAGGGCCATTATGGCAGTCAGAGGTTGAAGTGACCAAAGGCTTCAAATCGACGATGCCGGCTATGCAAAAATACGTGAAAATTCCGATGTCCTGAAATGCAGCCCAACGTATCGGAATCGGTTAATACACACACGAAAACATCACCAAAGGTGTACAGAAGTCATAGTTTGGTCTATTAGGGCCATTATGGCAGTCAGAGGTTGAAGTGACCAAAGGCTTCAAATCGACGATGCCGGTTATGCAAAAATACGTGAAAATTCCGATGTCCTGAAATGCAGCCCAACGTATCGGAATCGGTTAATACACACACGAAAACATCACCAAAGGTGTACAGAAGTCATAGTTTGGTCTATTAGGGCCATTATGGCAGTCAGAGGTTGAAGTGACCAAAGGCTTCAAATCGACGATGCCGGCTATGCAAAAATACGTGAAAATTCCGATGTCCTGAAATGCAGCCCAACGTATCAGAATCGGTTAATACACACACGAAAACACCAAAGGTGTACAGAAGTCATAGTTTGGTCTATTAGGGCCATTATGGCAGTCAGAGGTTGAAGTGACCAAAGGCTTCAAATCGACGATGCCGGCTATGCAAAAATACGTGAAAATTCCGATGTCCTGAAATGCAGCCCAACGTATCGGAATCGGTTAATACACACACGAAAACATCACCAAAGGTGTACAGAAGTCATAGTTTGGTCTATTAGGGCCATTATGGCAGTCAGAGGTTGAAGTGACCAAAGGCTTCAAATCGACGATGCCGGTTATGCAAAAATACGTGAAAATTCCGATGTCCTGAAATGCAGCCCAACGTATCGGAATCGGTTAATACACACACGAAAACATCACCAAAGGTGTACAGAAGTCATAGTTTGGTCTATTAGGGCCATTATGGCAGTCAGAGGTTGAAGTGACCAAAGGCTTCAAATCGACGATACCGGCTATGCAAAAATACGTGAAAATTCCGATGTCCTGAAATGCAGCCCAACGTATCAGAATCGGTTAATACACACACGAAAACATCACCAACGGTGTACAGAAGTCATAGTTTGGTCTATTAGGGCCATTATGGCAGTCAGAGGTTGAAGTGACCAAAGGCTTCAAATCGACGATGCCGGCTATGCAAAAATACGTGAAAATTCCGATGTCCTGAAATGCAGCCCAACGTATCAGAATCGGTTAATACACACACGAAAACATCACCAAAGGTGTACAGAAGTCATAGTTTGGTCTATTAGGGCCATTATGGCAGTCAGAGGTTGAAGTGACCAAAGGCTTCAAATCGACGATGCCGGCTATGCAAAAATACGTGAAAATTCCGATGTCCTGAAATGCAGCCCAACGTATCAGAATCGGTTAATACACACACGAAAACATCACCAAAGGTGTACAGAAGTCATAGTTTGGTCTATTAGGACCATTATGGCAGTCAGAGGTTGAAGTGACCAAAGGCTTCAAATCGACGATGCCGGCTATGCAAAAATACGTGAAAATTCCGATGTCCTGAAATGCAGCCCAACGTATCAGAAGCGGTTAATACACACACGAAAACATCACCAAAGGTGTACAGAAGTCATAGTTTGGTCTATTAGGGCCATTATGGCAGTCAGAGGTTGAGGTGACCAAAGGCTTCAAATCGACGATGCCGGCTATGCAAAAATACGTGAAAATTCCGATGTCCTGAAATGCAGCCCAACGTATCGGAATCGGTTAATACACACACGAAAACATCACCAAAGGTGTACAGAAGTCATAGTTTGGTCTATTAGGGCCATTATGGCAGTCAGAGGTTGAAGTGACCAAAGGCTTCAAATCGACGATGCCGGCTATGCAAAAATACGTGAAAATTCCGATGTCCTGAAATGCAGCCCAACGTATCAGAATCGGTTAATACACACACGAAAACATCACCAAAGGTGTACAGAAGTCATAGTTTGGTCTATTAGGGCCATTATGGCAGTCAGAGGTTGATGCCGGCTATGCAAAAATACGTGAAAATTCCGATGTCCTGAAATGCAGCCCAACGTATCGGAATCGGTTAATACACACACGAAAACATCACCAAAGGTGTACAGAAGTCATAGTTTGGTCTATTAGGGCCATTATGGCAGTCAGAGGTTGAAGTGACCAAAGGCTTCAAATCGGCCGGCTATGCAAAAATACGTGAAAATTCCGATGTCCTGAAATGCAGCCCAACGTATCGGAATCGGTTAATACACACACGAAAACATCACCAAAGGTGTACAGAAGTCATAGTTTGGTCTATTAGGGCCATTATGGCAGTCAGAGGTTGAAGTGACCAAAGGCTTCAAATCGACGATGCCGGCTATGCAAAAATACGTGAAAATTCCGATGTCCTGAAATGCAGCCCAACGGAATCGGTTAATACACACACGAAAACATCACCAAAGGTGTACAGAAGTCATAGTTTGGTCTA
Source organism: Eristalis tenax (assembly GCA_905231855.2). Lineage (NCBI taxonomy): Eukaryota > Metazoa > Arthropoda > Insecta > Diptera > Syrphidae > Eristalis > Eristalis tenax. The sequence goes on from CAJNIU020000136.1 coordinate 140,328, forward strand.
TTAGGGCCATTATGGCAGTCAGAGGTTGAAGTGACCAAAGGCTTCAAATCGACGATGCCGGCAAAAATACGGGAAAATTCCGATGTCCTGAAATGCAGCCCAACGTATCAGAATCGGTTAATACACACACGAAAACATCACCAAAGGTGTACAGAAGTCATAGTTTGGTCTATTAGGGCCATTATGGCAGTCAGAGGTTGAAGTGACCAAAGGCTTCAAATCGACGATGCCGGCTATGCAAAAATACGTGAAAATTCCGATGTCCTGAAATGCAGCCTAACGTATCGGAATCGGTTAATACACACACGAAAACATCACTAAAGGTGTACAGAAGTCATAGTTTGGTCTATTAGGGCCATTATGGCAGTCAGAGGTTGAAGTGACCAAAGGCTTCAAATCGACGATGCCGGCTATGCAAAAATACGTGAAAATTCCGATGTCCTGAAATGCAGCCCAACGTATCAGAATCGGTTAATACACACACGAAAACATCACTAAAGGTGTACAGAAGTCATAGTTTGGTCTATTAGGACCATTATGGCAGTCAGAGGTTGAAGTGACCAAAGGCTTCAAATCGACGATGCCGGCTATGCAAAAATACGTGAAAATTCCGATGTCCTGAAATGCAGCCCAACGTATCAGAATCGGTTAATACACACACGAAAACATCACCAAAGGTGTACAGAAGTCATAGTTTGGTCTATTAGGGCCATTATGGCAGTCAGAGGTTGAAGTGACCAAAGGCTTCAAATCGACGATGCCGGCTATGCAAAAATACGTGAAAATTCCGATGTCCTGAAATGCAGCCCAACGTATCGGAATCGGTTAATACACACACGAAAACATCACCAAAGGTGTACAGAAGTCATAGTTTGGTCTATTAGGGCCATTATGGCAGTCAGAGGTTGAAGTGACCAAAGGCTTCAAATCGACGATGCCGGCTATGCAAAAATACGTGAAAATTCCGATGTCCTGAAATGCAGCCCAACGTATCGGAATCGGTTAATACACACACGAAAACATCACCAAAGGTGTACAGAAGTCATAGTTTGGTCTATTAGGGCCATTATGGCAGTCAGAGGTTGAAGTGACCAAAGGCTTCAAATCGACGATACCGGCTATGCAAAAATACGTGAAAATTCCGATGTCCTGAAATGCAGCCCAACGTATCAGAATCGGTTAATACACACACGAAAACATCACCAACGGTGTACAGAAGTCATAGTTTGGTCTATTAGGGCCATTATGGCAGTCAGAGGTTGAAGTGACCAAAGGCTTCAAATCGACGATGCCGGCTATGCAAAAATACGTGAAAATTCCGATGTCCTGAAATGCAGCCCAACGTATCGGAATCGGTTAATACACACACGAAAACATCACCAAAGGTGTACAGAAGTCATAGTTTGGTCTATTAGGGCCATTATGGCAGTCAGAGGTTGAAGTGACCAAAGGCTTCAAATCGACGATGCCGGTTATGCAAAAATACGTGAAAATTCCGATGTCCTGAAATGCAGCCCAACGTATCGGAATCGGTTAATACACACACGAAAACATCACCAAAGGTGTACAGAAGTCATAGTTTGGTCTATTAGGGCCATTATGGCAGTCAGAGGTTGAAGTGACCAAAGGCTTCAAATCGACGATGCCGGCTATGCAAAAATACGTGAAAATTCCGATGTCCTGAAATGCACCCCAACGTATCGGAATCGGTTAATACACACACGAAAACATCACCAAAGGTGTACAGAAGTCATAGTTTGGTCTATTAGGGCCATTATGGCAGTCAGAGGTTGAAGTGACCAAAGGCTTCAAATCGACGATGCCGGCTATGCAAAAATACGTGAAAATTCCGATGTCCTGAAATGCAGCCCAACGTATCAGAATCGGTTAATACACACACGAAAACACCAAAGGTGTACAGAAGTCATAGTTTGGTCTATTAGGGCCATTATGGCAGTCAGAGGTTGAAGTGACCAAAGGCTTCAAATCGACGATGCCGGCTATGCAAAAATACGTGAAAATTCCGATGTCCTGAAATGCAGCCCAACGTATCAGAATCGGTTAATACACACACGAAAACATCACCAAAGGTGTACAGAAGTCATAGTTTGGTCTATTAGGGCCATTATGGCAGTCAGAGGTTGAAGTGACCAAAGGCTTCAAATCGACGATGCCGGCTATGCAAAAATACGTGAAAATTCCGATGTCCTGAAATGCAGCCCAACGTATCAGAATCGGTTAATACACACACGAAAACATCACCAAAGGTGTACAGAAGTCATAGTTTGGTCTATTAGGACCATTATGGCAGTCAGAGGTTGAAGTGACCAAAGGCTTCAAATCGACGATGCCGGCTATGCAAAAATACGTGAAAATTCCGATGTCCTGAAATGCAGCCCAACGTATCGGAATCGGTTAATACACACACGAAAACATCACCAAGGTGTACAGAAGTCATAGTTTGGTCTATTAGGGCCATTATGGCAGTCAGAGGTTGAAGTGACCAAAGGCTTCAAATCGACGATGCCGGCTATGCAAAAATACGTGAAAATTCCGATGTCCTGAAATGCAGCCCAACGTATCAGAATCGGTTAATACACACACGAAAACATCACCAAAGGTGTACAGAAGTCATAGTTTGGTCTATTAGGGCCATTATGGCAGTCAGAGGTTGAAGTGACCAAAGGCTTCAATCGACGATGCCGGCTATGCAAAAATACGTGAAAATTCCGATGTCCTGAAATGCAGCCCAACGTATCGGAATCGGTTAATACACACACGAAAACATCACCAAAGGTGTACAGAAGTCATAGTTTGGTCTATTAGGGCCATTATGGCAGTCAGAGGTTGAAGTGACCAAAGGCTTCAAATCGACGATGCCGGCTATGCAAAAATACGTGAAAATTCCGATGTCCTGAAATGCAGCCCAACGTATCAGAATCGGTTAATACACACACGAAAACATCACCAAAGGTGTACAGAAGTCATAGTTTGGTCTATTAGGGCCATTATGGCAGTCAGAGGTTGAAGTGACCAAAGGCTTCAAATCGACGATGCCGGCTATGCAAAAATACGTGAAAATTCCGATGTCCTGAAATGCAGCTCAACGTATCAGAATCGGTTAATACACACACGAAAACATCACCAAAGGTGTACAGAAGTCATAGTTTGGTCTATTAGGGCCATTATGGCAGTCAGAGGTTGAAGTGACCAAAGGCTTCAAATCGACGATGCCGGCTATGCAAAAATACGTGAAAATTCCGATGTCCTGAAATGCAGCCCAACGTATCAGAATCGGTTAATACACACACGAAAACATCACCAAAGGTGTACAGAAGTCATAGTTTGGTCTATTAGGGCCATTATGGCAGTCAGAGGTTGAAGTGACCAAAGGCTTCAAATCGACGATGCCGGCTATGCAAAAATACGTGAAAATTCCGATGTCCTGAAATGCAGCCCAACGTATCAGAATCGGTTAATACACACACGAAAACATCACCAAAGGTGTACAGAAGTCATAGTTTGGTCTATTAGGACCATTATGGCAGTCAGAGGTTGAAGTGACCAAAGGCTTCAAATCGACGATGCCGGCTATGCAAAAATACGTGAAAATTCCGATGTCCTGAAATGCAGCCCAACGTATCAGAAGCGGTTAATACACACACGAAAACATCACCAAAGGTGTACAGAAGTCATAGTTTGGTCTATTAGGGCCATTATGGCAGTCAGAGGTTGAAGTGACCAAAGGCTTCAAATCGACGATGCCGGCTATGCAAAAATACGTGAAAATTCCGATGTCCTGAAATGCAGCCCAACGTATCGGAATCGGTTAATACACACACGAAAACATCACCAAAGGTGTACAGAAGTCATAGTTTGGTCTATTAGGGCCATTATGGCAGTCAGAGGTTGAAGTGACCAAAGGCTTCAAATCGACGATGCCGGCTATGCAAAAATACGTGAAAATTCCGATGTCCTGAAATGCAGCCCAACGTATCAGAATCGGTTAATACACACACGAAAACATCACCAAAGGTGTACAGAAGTCATAGTTTGGTCTATTAGGGCCATTATGGCAGTCAGAGGTTGAAGTGACCAAAGGCTTCAAATCGACGATGCCGGCTATGCAAAAATACGTGAAAATTCCGATGTCCTGAAATGCAGCCCAACGTATCGGAATCGGTTAATACACACACGAAAACATCACCAAAGGTGTACAGAAGTCATAGTTTGGTCTATTAGGGCCATTATGGCAGTCAGAGGTTGAAGTGACCAAAGGCTTCAAATCGACGATGCCGGCTATGCAAAAATACGTGAAAATTCCGATGTCCTGAAATGCAGCCCAACGTATCAGAATCGGTTAATACACACACGAAAACATCACCAAAGGTGTACAGAAGTCATAGTTTGGTCTATTAGGGCCATTATGGCAGTCAGAGGTTGAAGTGACCAAAGGCTTCAAATCGACGATGCCGGCTATGCAAAATACGTGAAAATTCCGATGTCCTGAAATGCAGCCCAACGTATCGGAATCGGTTAATACACACACGAAAACATCACCAAAGGTGTACAGAAGTCATAGTTTGGTCTATTAGGGCCATTATGGCAGTCAGAGGTTGAAGTGACCAAAGGCTTCAAATCGAAAAATACGTGAAAATTCCCATGTCCTGAAATGCAGCCCAACGTATCGGAATCGGTTAATACACACACGAAAACATCACCAAAGGTGTACAGAAGTCATAGTTTGGTCTATTAGGACCATTATGGCAGTCAGAGGTTGAAGTGACCAAAGGCTTCAAATAGACGATGCCGGCTATGCAAAAATACGTGAAAATTCCGATGTCCTGAAATGCAGCCCAACGTATCAGAATCGGTTAATACACACACGAAAACATCACCAAAGGTGTACAGAAGTCATAGTTTGGTCTATTAGGGCCATTATGGCAGTCAGAGGTTGAAGTGACCAAAGGCTTCAAATCGACGATCGACGATGCCGGCTATGCAAAAATACGTGAAAATTCCGATGTCCTGAAATGCAGCCCAACGTATCGGAATCGGTTAATACACACACGAAAACATCACCAAAGGTGTACAGAAGTCATAGTTTGGTCTATTAGGGCCATTATGGCAGTCAGAGGTTGAAGTGACCAAAGGCTTCAAATAGACGATGCCGGCTATGCAAAAATACGTGAAAATTCCGATGTCCTGAAATGCAGCCCAACGTATCGGAATCGGTTAATACACACACGAAAACATCACCAAAGGTGTACAGAAGTCATAGTTTGGTCTATTAGGGCCATTATGGCAGTCAGAGGTTGAAGTGACCAAAGGCTTCAAATAGACGATGCCGGCTATGCAAAAATACGTGAAAATTCCGATGTCCTGAAATGCAGCCCAACGTATCGGAATCGGTTAATACACACACGAAAACATCACCAAAGGTGTACAGAAGTCATAGTTTGGTCTATTAGGGCCATTATGGCAGTCAGAGGTTGAAGTGACCAAAGGCTTCAAATCGACGATGCCGGCTATGCAAAAATACGTGAAAATTCCGATGGCCTGAAATGCAGCCCAACGTATCGGAATCGGTTAATACACACACGAAAACATCACCAAAGGTGTACAGAAGTCATAGTTTGGTCTATTAGGGCCATTATGGCAGTCAGAGGTTGAAGTGACCAAAGGCTTCAAATCGACGATGCCGGCTATACAAAAATACGTGAAAATTCCGATGTCCTGAAATGCAGCCCAACGTATCGGAATCGGTTAATACACACACGAAAACATCACCAAAGGTGTACAGAAGTCATAGTTTGGTCTATTAGGGCCATTATGGCAGTCAGAGGTTGAAGTGACCAAAGGCTTCAAATCGACGATCGACGATGCCGGCTATGCAAAAATACGTGAAAATTCCGATGTCCTGAAATGCAGCCCAACGTATCGGAATCGGTTAATACACACACGAAAACATCACCAAAGGTGTACAGAAGTCATAGTTTGGTCTATTAGGGCCATTATGGCAGTCAGAGGTTGAAGTGACCAAAGGCTTCAAATCGACGATGCCGGCTATGCAAAAATACGTGAAAATTCCGATGTCCTGAAATGCAGCCCAACGTATCAGAATCGGTTAATACACTCACGAAAACATCACCAAAGGTGTACAGAAGTCATAGTTTGGTCTATTAGGGCCATTATGGCAGTCAGAGGTTGAAGTGACCAAAGGCTTCAAATCGACGATGCCGGCTATGCAAAAATACGGGAAAATTCCGATGTCCTGAAATGCAGCCCAACGTATCGGAATCGGTTAATACACACACGAAAACATCACCAAAGGTGTACAGAAGTCATAGTTTGGTCTATTAGGGCCATTATGGCAGTCAGAGGTTGAAGTGACCAAAGGCTTCAAATCGACGATGCCGGCTATGCAAAAATACGTGAAAATTCCGATGTCCTGAAATGCAGCCCAACGTATCGGAATCGGTTGATACACACACGAAAACATCACCAAAGGTGTACAGAAGTCATAGTTTGGTCTATTAGGGCCATTATGGCAGTCAGAGGTTGAAGTGACCAAAGGCTTCAAATCGACGATCGACGATGCCTGCTATGCAAAAATACGTGAAAATTCCGATGTCCTGAAATGCAGCCCAACGTATCAGAATCGGTTAATACACACACGAAAACATCACCAAAGGTGTACAGAAGTCATAGTTTGGTCTATTAGGGCCATTATGGCAGTCAGAGGTTGAAGTGACCAAAGGCTTCAAATCGACAATGCCAGCTATGCAAAAATACGTGAAAATTCCGATGGCCTGAAATGCAGCCCAACGTATCGGAATCGGTGAATACACACACGAAAACATCACCAAATGTGTACAGAAGTCATAGTTTGGTCTATTAGGGCCATTATGGCAGTCAGAGGTTGAAGTGACCAAAGGCTTCAAATCGACGATGCCGGCTATGCAAAAATACGTGAAAATTCCGATGTGCTGAAATGCAGCCCAACGTATCGGAATTGGTTAATACACACACGAAAACATCACCAAAGGTGTACAGAAGTCATAGTTTGGTCTATTAGGGCCATTATGGCAGTCAGAGGTTGAAGTGACCAAAGGCTTCAAATCGACGATCACCAAGGTGTACAGAAGTCATAGTTTGGTCTATTAGGGCCATTATGGCAGTCAGAGGTTGAAGTGACAAAGGCTTCAAATCGACGATGCCGGCTATGCAAAAATACGTGAAAATTCCGATGTCCTGAAATGCAGCCCAACGTATCAGAATCGGTTAATACACACACGAAAACATCACCAAAGGTGTACAGAAGTCATAGTTTGGTCTATTAGGGCCATTATGGCAGTCAGAGGTTGATCACCAAAGGTGTACAGAAGTCATAGTTTGGTCTATTAGGGCCATTATGGCAGTCAGAGGTTGAAGTGACCAAAGGCTTCAAATCGACGATGCCAGCTATGCAAAAATACGTGAAAATTCCGATGTCCTGAAATGCAGCCCAACGTATCGGAATCGGTTAATACACACACGAAAACATCACCAAAGGTGTACAGAAGTCATAGTTTGGTCTATTAGGGCCATTATGGCAGTCAGAGGTTGAAGTGACCAAAGGCTTCAAATCGACGATGCCGGCTATGCAAAAATACGTGAAAATTCCGATGGCCTGAAATGCAGCCCAACGTATCGGAATCGGTTAATACACACACGAAAACATCACCAAAGGTGTACAGAAGTCATAGTTTGGTCTATTAGGGCCATTATGGCAGTCAGAGGTTGAAGTGACCAAAGGCTTCAAATCGACGATGCCGGCTATACAAAAATACGTGAAAATTCCGATGTCCTGAAATGCAGCCCAACGTATCGGAATCGGTTAATACACACACGAAAACATCACCAAAGGTGTACAGAAGTCATAGTTTGGTCTATTAGGGCCATTATGGCAGTCAGAGGTTGAAGTGACCAAAGGCTTCAAATCGACGATCGACGATGCCGGCTATGCAAAAATACGTGAAAATTCCGATGTCCTGAAATGCAGCCCAACGTATCGGAATCGGTTAATACACACACGAAAACATCACCAAAGGTGTACAGAAGTCATAGTTTGGTCTATTAGGGCCATTATGGCAGTCAGAGGTTGAAGTGACCAAAGGCTTCAAATCGACGATGCCGGCTATGCAAAAATACGTGAAAATTCCGATGTCCTGAAATGCAGCCCAACGTATCGGAATCGGTTGATACACACACGAAAACATCACCAAAGGTGTACAGAAGTCATAGTTTGGTCTATTAGGGCCATTATGGCAGTCAGAGGTTGAAGTGACCAAAGGCTTCAAATCGACGATCGACGATGCCTGCTATGCAAAAATACGTGAAAATTCCGATGTCCTGAAATGCAGCCCAACGTATCAGAATCGGTTAATACACACACGAAAACATCACCAAAGGTGTACAGAAGTCATAGTTTGGTCTATTAGGGCCATTATGGCAGTCAGAGGTTGAAGTGACCAAAGGCTTCAAATCGACAATGCCAGCTATGCAAAAATACGTGAAAATTCCGATGGCCTGAAATGCAGCCCAACGTATCGGAATCGGTGAATACACACACGAAAACATCACCAAATGTGTACAGAAGTCATAGTTTGGTCTATTAGGGCCATTATGGCAGTCAGAGGTTGAAGTGACCAAAGGCTTCAAATCGACGATGCCGGCTATGCAAAAATACGTGAAAATTCCGATGTGCTGAAATGCAGCCCAACGTATCGGAATTGGTTAATACACACACGAAAACATCACCAAAGGTGTACAGAAGTCATAGTTTGGTCTATTAGGGCCATTATGGCAGTCAGAGGTTGAAGTGACCAAAGGCTTCAAATCGACGATCACCAAAGGTGTACAGAAGTCATAGTTTGGTCTATTAGGGCCATTATGGCAGTCAGAGGTTGAAGTGACCAAAGGCTTCAAATCGACGATGCCGGCTATGCAAAAATACGTGAAAATTCCGATGTCCTGAAATGCAGCCCAACGTATCAGAATCGGTTATACACACACGAAAACATCACCAAAGGTGTACAGAAGTCATAGTTTGGTCTATTAGGGCCATTATGGCAGTCAGAGGTTGAAGTGACCAAAGGCTTCAAATCGACGATCACCAAAGGTGTACAGAAGTCATAGTTTGGTCTATTAGGGCCATTATGGCAGTCAGAGGTTGAAGTGACCAAAGGCTTCAAATCGACGATGCCAGCTATGCAAAAATACGTGAAAATTCCGATGTCCTGAAATGCAGCCCAACGTATCGGAATCGGTTAATACACACACGAAAACATCACCAAAGGTGTACAGAAGTCATAGTTTGGTCTATTAGGGCCATTATGGCAGTCAGAGGTTGAAGTGACCAAAGGCTTCAAATAGACGATGCCGGCTATGCAAAAATACGTGAAAATTCCGATGTCCTGAAATGCAGCCCAACGTATCGGAATCGGTTAATACACACACGAAAACATCACCAAAGGTGTACAGAAGTCATAGTTTGGTCTATTAGGGCCATTATGGCAGTCAGAGGTTGAAGTGACCAAAGGCTTCAAATCGACGATGCCTGCTATGCAAAAATTCGTGAAAATTCCGATGTCCTGAAATGCAGCCCAACGTATCAGAATCGGTTAATACACACACGAAAACATCACCAAAGGTGTACAGAAGTCATAGTTTGGTCTATTAGGGCCATTATGGCAGTCAGAGGTTGAAGTGACCAAAGGCTTCAAATCGACGATGCCAGCTATGCAAAAATACGTGAAAATTCCGATGGCCTGAAATGCAGCCCAACGTATCGGAATCGGTGAATACACACACGAAAACATCACCAAATGTGTACAGAAGTCATAGTTTGGTCTATTAGGGCCATTATGGCAGTCAGAGGTTGAAGTGACCAAAGGCTTCAAATCGACGATGCCGGCTATGCAAAAATACGTGAAAATTCCGATGGCCTGAAATGCAGCCCAACGTATCGGAATTGGTTAATACACACACGAAAACATCACCAAAGGTGTACAGAAGTCATAGTTTGGTCTATTAGGGCCATTATGGCAGTCAGAGGTTGAAGTGACCAAAGGCTTCAAATCGACGATGCCGGCTATGCAAAAATACGTGAAAATTCCGATGTCCTGAAATGCAGCCCAACGTATCAGAATCGGTTAATACACACACGAAAACATCACCAAAGGGTACAGAAGTCATAGTTTGGTCTATTAGGGCCATTATGGCAGTCAGAGGTTGAAGTGACCAAAGGCTTCAAATCGACGATGCCGGCTATGCAAAAATACGTGAAAATTCCGATGTCCTGAAATGCAGCCCAACGTATCGGAATCGGTTAATACACACACGAAAACATCACCAAAGGTGTACAGAAGTCATAGTTTGGTCTATTAGGGCCATTATGGCAGTCAGAGGTTGAAGTGACCAAAGGCTTCAAATCGACGATCGACGATGCCGGCTATGCAAAAATACGTGAAAATTCCGATGTCACGGAATGCAGCAAAACGTATCGGAATCGGTTAATACACACACGAAAACATCACCAAAGGTGTACAGAAGTCATAGTTTGGTCTATTAGGACCATTATGGCAGTCAGAGGTTGAAGTGACCAAAGGCTTCAAATAGACGATGCCGGCTATGCAAAAATACGTGAAAATTCCGATGTCCTGAAATGCAGCCCAACGTATCAGAATCGGTTAATACACACACGAAAACATCACCAAAGGTGTACAGAAGTCATAGTTTGGTCTATTAGGGCCATTATGGCAGTCAGAGGTTGAAGTGACCAAAGGCTTCAAATCGACGATCGACGATGCCGGCTATGCAAAAATACGTGAAAATTCGATGTCCTGAAATGCAGCCCAACGTATCAGAATCGGTTAATACACACACGAAAACATCACCAAAGGTGTACAGAAGTCATAGTTTGGTCTATTAGGGCCATTATGGCAGTCAGAGGTTGAAGTGACCAAAGGCTTCAAATAGACGATGCCGGCTATGCAAAAATACGTGAAAATTCCGATGTCCTGAAATGCAGCCCAACGTATCAGAATCGGTTAATACACACACGAAAACATCACCAAAGGTGTACAGAAGTCATAGTTTGGTCTATTAGGGCCATTATGGCAGTCAGAGGTTGAAGTGACCAAAGGCTTCAAATCGACGATCGACGATGCCGGCTATGCAAAAATACGTGAAAATTCCGATGTCCTGAAATGCAGCCCAACGTATCGGAATCGGTTAATACACACACGAAAACATCACCAAAGGTGTACAGAAGTCATAGTTTGGTCTATTAGGGCCATTATGGCAGTCAGAGGTTGAAGTGACCAAAGGCTTCAAATAGGACGATGCCGGCTATGCAAAAATACGTGAAAATTCCGATGTCCTGAAATGCAGCCCAACGTATCGGAATCGGTTAATACACACACGAAAACATCACCAAAGGTGTACAGAAGTCATAGTTTGGTCTATAGGGCCATTATGGCAGTCAGAGGTTGAAGTGACCAAAGGCTTCAAATAGACGATGCCGGCTATGCAAAAATACGTGAAAATTCCGATGTCCTGAAATGCAGCCCAACGTATCGGAATCGGTTAATACACACACGAAAACATCACCAAAGGTGTACAGAAGTCATAGTTTGGTCTATTAGGGCCATTATGGCAGTCAGAGGTTGAAGTGACCAAAGGCTTCAAATAGACGATGCCGGCTATGCAAAAATACGTGAAAATTCCGATGTCCTGAAATGCAGCCCAACGTATCGGAATCGGTTAATACACACACGAAAACATCACCAAAGGTGTACAGAAGTCATAGTTTGGTCTATTAGGGCCATTATGGCAGTCAGAGGTTGAAGTGACCAAAGGCATCAAATAGACGATGCCGGCTATGCAAAAATACGTGAAAATTCCGATGTCCTGAAATGCAGCCCAACGTATCGGAATCGGTTAATACACACACGAAAACATCACCAAAGGTGTACAGAAGTCATAGTTTGGTCTATTAGGGCCATTATGGCAGTCAGAGGTTGAAGTGACCAAAGGCTTCAAATCGACGATCGACGATGCCGGCTATGCAAAAATACGTGAAAATTCCCATGTCCTGAAATGCAGCCCAACGTATCGGAATCGGTTAATACACACACGAAAACATCACCAAAGGTGTACAGAAGTCATAGTTTGGTCTATTAGGGCCATTATGGCAGTCAGAGGTTGAAGTGACCAAAGGCTTCAAATAGACGATGCCGGCTATGCAAAAATACGTGAAAATTCCGATGTCCTGAAATGCAGCCCAACGTATCAGAATCGGTTAATACACACACGAAAACATCACCAAAGGTGTACAGAAGTCATAGTTTGGTCTATTAGGGCCATTCTGGCAGTCAAAGGTTGAAGTGATCAAAGGCTTCAAATCGACGATCGACGATGCCGGCTATGCAAAAATACGTGAAAATTCCGATGTCCTGAAATGCAGCCCAACGTATCGGAATCGGTTAATACACACACGAAAACATCACCAAAGGTGTACAGAAGTCATAGTTTGGTATATTAGGGCCATTATGGCAGTCAGAGGTTGAAGTGACCAAAGGCTTCAAATAGACGATGCCGGCTATGCAAAAATACGTGAAAATTCCGATGTCCTGAAATGCAGCCCAACGTATCGGAATCGGTTAATACACACACGAAAACATCACCAAAGGTGTACAGAAGTCATAGTTTGGTCTATTAGGGCCATTATGGCAGTCAGAGGTTGAAGTGACCAAAGGCTTCAAATCGACGATGCCGGCTATGCAAAAATACGTGAAAATTCCGATGTCCTGAAATGCAGCCCAACGTATCGGAATCGGTTAATACACACACGAAAACATCACCAAAGGTGTACAGAAGTCATAGTTTGGTCTATTAGGGCCATTATGGCAGTCAGAGGTTGAAGTGACCAAAGGCTTCAAATAGACGATGCCGGCTATGCAAAAATACGTGAAAATTCCGATGTCCTGAAATGCAGCCCAACGTATCAGAATCGGTTAATACACACACGAAAACATCACCAAAGGTGTACAGAAGTCATAGTTTGGTCTATTAGGGCCATTATGGCAGTCAGAGGTTGAAGTGACCAAAGGCTTCAAATCGACGATGCCGGCTATGCAAAAATACGTGAAAATTCCGATGTCCTGAAATGCAGCCCAACGTATCGGAATCGGTTAATACACACACGAAAACATCACCAAAGATGTACAGAAGTCATAGTTTGGTCTATTAGGGCCATTATGGCAGTCAGAGGTTGAAGTGACCAAAGGCTTCAAATCGACGATGCCGGCTATGCAAAAATACGTGAAAATTCCGATGTCCTGAAATGCAGCCCAACGTATCGGAATCGGTTAATAAACACACGAAAACATCACCAAAGGTGTACAGAAGTCATAGGTTGGTCTATTAGGGCCATTATGGCAGTCAGAGGTTGAAGTGACCAAAGGCTTCAAATCGACGATGCCGGCTATGCAAAAATACGTGAAAATTCCGATGGCCTGAAATGCAGCCCAACGTATCGGAATCGGTTAATACACACACGAAAACATCACCAAATGTATACAGAAGTCATAGTTTGGTCTATTAGGGCCATTATGGCAGTCAGAGGTTGAAGTGACCAAAGGCTTCAAATCGACGATGCCGGCTATGCAAAAATACGTGAAAATTTCGATGGCCTGAAATGCAGCCCAACGTATCGGAATCGGTTAATACACACACGAAAACATCACCAAAGGTGTACAGAAGTCATAGTTTGGTCTATTAGGGTCATTATGGCAGTCAGAGGTTGAAGTGACCAAAGGCTTCAAATACGATGCCGGCTATGCAAAAATACGTGAAAATTCCGATGGCCTGAAATGCAGCCCAACGTATCGGAATTGGTTAATACACACACGAAAACATCACCAAATGTGTACAGAAGTCATAGTTTGGTCTATTAGGGCCATTATGGCAGTCAGAGGTTGAAGTGACCAAAGGCTTCAAATCGACGATGCCGGCTATGCAAAAATACGTGAAAATTCCGATGTCCTGAAATGCAGCCCAACGTATCGGAATCGGTTAATACACACACGAAAACATCACCAAAGGTGTACAGAAGTCATAGTTTGGTCTATTAGGGCCATTATGGCAGTCAGAGGTTGAAGTGACCAAAGGCTTCAAATCGACGATGCCGGCTATGCAAAAATACGTGAAAATTCCGATGTCCTGAAATGCAGCCCAACGTATCAGAATCGGTTAATACACACACGAAAACATCACCAAAGGTGTACAGAAGTCATAGTTTGGTCTATTAGGGCCATTATGGCAGTCAGAGGTTGAAGTGACCAAAGGCTTCAAATCGACGATCGACGATGCCGGCTATGCAAAAATACGTGAAAATTCCGATGTCACGGAATGCAGCAAAACGTATCGGAATCGGTTAATACACACACGAAAACATCACCAAAGGTGTACAGAAGTCATAGTTTGGTCTGTTAGGGCCATTATGGCAGTCAGAGGTTGAAGTGACCAAAGGCCTCAAATCGACGATGCCGGCTATGCAAAAATACGTGAAAATTCCGATGTCCTGAAATGCAGCCCAACGTATCGGAATCGGTTAATACACACACGAAAACATCACCAAAGGTGTACAGAAGTCATAGTTTGGTCTATTAGGGCCATTATGGCAGTCAGAGGTTGAAGTGACCAAAGGCTTCAAATCGACGATCGACGATGCCGGCTATGCAAAAATACGTGAAAATTCCGATGTCCTGAAATGCAGCCCAACGTATCGGAATCGGTTAATACACACACGAAAACATCACCAAAGGTGTACAGAAGTCATAGTTTGGTCTATTAGGGCCATTATGGCAGTCAGAGGTTGAAGTGACCAAAGGCTTCAAATCGACGATGCCGGCTATGCAAAAATACGTGAAAATTCCGATGGCCTGAAATGCAGCCCAACGTATCGGAATCGGTTAATACACACACGAACACATCACCAAATGTGTACAGAAGTCATAGTTTGGTCTATTAGGGCCATTATGGCAGTCAGAGGTTGAAGTGACCAAAGGCTTCAAATCGACGATGCCGGCTATGCAAAAATACGTGAAAATTCCGATGTCCTGAAATGCAGCCCAACGTATCGGAATCGGTTAATACACACACGAAAACATCACCAAAGGTGTACAGAAGTCATAGTTTGGTCTATTAGGGCCATTATGGCAGTCAGAGGTTGAAGTGACCAAAGGCTTCAAATCGACGATGCCGGCTATGTAAAAATACGTGAAAATTCCGATGTCCTGAAATGCAGCCCAAAGTATCGGAATCGGTTAATACACACACGAAAACATCACCAAAGGTGTACAAAAGTCATTGTTTTGTCTATTAGGGGCATTATGGCAGTCAGAGGTTGAAGTGACCAAAGGCTTCAAATCGACGATGCCGGCTATGCAAAAATACGTGAAAATTCCGATGTCCTGAAATGCAGCCCAACGTATCGGAATCGGTTAATACACACACGAAAACATCACCAAAGGTGTACAGAAGTCATAGTTTGGTCTATTAGGGCCATTATGGCAGTCAGAGGTTGAAGTGACCAAAGGCTTCAAATCGACGATGCCGGCTATGCAAAAATACGTGAAAATTTCCGATGTCCTGAAATGCAGCCCAACGTATCGGAATCGGTTAATACACACACGGAAAACATCACCAAAGGTGTACAGAAGTCATAGTTTGGTCTATTAGGGCCATTATGGCAGTCAGAGGTTGAAGTGACCAAAGGCTTCAAATCGACGATGCCGGCTATGCAAAAATACGTGAAAATTCCGATGTCCTGAAATGCAGCCCAACGTATCGGAATCGGTTAATACACACACGAAAACATCACCAAAGGTGTACAGAAGTCATAGGTTGGTCTATTAGGGCCATTATGGCAGTCAGAGGTTGAAGTGACCAAAGGCTTCAAATCGACGATGCCGGCTATGCAAAAATACGTGAAAATTCCGATGTCCTGAAATGCAGCCCAACGTATCGGAATCGGTTAATACACACACGAAAACATCACCAAATGTATACAGAAGTCATAGTTTGGTCTATTAGGGCCATTATGGCAGTCAGAGGTTGAAGTGACCAAAGGCTTCAAATCGACGATGCCGGCTATGCAAAAATACGTGAAAATTTCGATGGCCTGAAATGCAGCCCAACGTATCGGAATCGGTTAATACACACACGAAAACATCACCAAAGGTGTACAGAAGTCATAGTTTGGTCTATTAGGGTCATTATGGCAGTCAGAGGTTGAAGTGACCAAAGGCTTCAAATCGACGATGCCGGCTATGCAAAAATACGTGAAAATTCCGATGTCCTGAAATGCAGCCCAACGTATCGGAATCGGTTAATACACACACGAAAACATCACCAAAGGTGTACAGAAGTCATAGGTTGGTCTATTAGGGCCATTATGGCAGTCAGAGGTTGAAGTGACCAAAGGCTTCAAATCGACGATGCCGGCTATGCAAAAATACGTGAAAATTCCGATGGCCTGAAATGCAGCCCAACGTATCGGAATCGGTTAATACACACACGAAAACATCACCAAATGTATAGAGAAGTCATAGTTTGGTCTATTAGGGCCATTATGGCAGTCAGAGGTTGAAGTGACCAAAGGCTTCAAATCGACGATGCCGGCTATGCAAAAATACGTGAAAATTTCGATGGCCTGAAATGCAGCCCAACGTATCGGAATCGGTTAATACACACACGAAAACATCACCAAAGGTGTACAGAAGTCATAGTTTGGTCTATTAGGGCCATTATGGCAGTCAGAGGTTGAAGTGACCAAAGGCTTCAAATCGACGATGCCGGCTATGCAAAAATACGTGAAAAATTCCGATGTCACGGAATGCAGCAAAACGTATCGGAATCGGTTAATACACACACGAAAACATCACCAAAGGTGTACAGAAGTCATAGTTTGGTCTATTAGGGCCATTATGGCAGTCAGAGGTTGAAGTGACCAAAGGCCCTCAAATCGACGATGCCGGCTATGCAAAAATACGTGAAAATTCCGATGTCCTGAAATGCAGCCCAACGTATCGGAATCGATTAATTACACACACGAAAACATCACCAAAGGTGTACAGAAGTCATAGTTTGGTCTATTAGGGCCATTACGGCAGTCAGAGGTTGAAGTGACCAAAGGCTTCAAATCGACGATGCCGGCTATGCAAAAATACGTGAAAATTCCGATGTCCTGAAATGCAGCCCAACGTATCGGAATCGGTTAATACACACACGAAAACATCACCAAAGGTGTACAGAAGTCATAGTTTGGTCTATTAGGGCCATTATGGCAGTCAGAGGTTGAAGTGACCAAAGGCTTCAAATCGACGATGCCGGCTATGCAAAAATACGTGAAAATTCCGATGGCCTGAAATGCAGCCCAACGTATCGGAATCGGTTAATACACACACGAACACATCACCAAATGTGTACAGAAGTCATAGTTTGGTCTATTAGGGCCATTATGGCAGTCAGAGGTTGAAGTGACCAAAGGCTTCAAATCGACGATGCCGGCTATGCAAAAATACGTGAAAATTCCGATGTCCTGAAATGCAGCCCAACGTATCGGAATCGGTTAATACACACACGAAAACATCACCAAAGGTGTACAGAAGTCATTGTTTTGTCTATTAGGGCCATTATGGCAGTCAGAGGTTGAAGTGACCAAAGGCTTCAAATCGACGATGCCGGCTATGCAAAAATACGTGAAAATTCCGATGTCCTGAAATGCAGCCCAACGTATCGAAATTGGTTAATACACACACGAAAACATCACCAAAGGTGTACAGAAGTCATAGTTTGGTCTATTAGGGCCATTATGGCAGTCAGAGGTTAAAGTGACCAAAGGCTTCAAATCGACGATGCCGGCTATGCAAAAATACGTGAAAATTCCGATGTCCTGAAATGCAGCCCAACGTATCAGAATCGGTTAATACACACACGAAAACATCACCAAAAGTGTACAGAAGTCATAGTTTGGTCTATTAGGGCCATTATGGCAGTCAGAGGTTGAAGTGACCAAAGGCTTCAAATCGACGATGCCGGCTATGTAAAAATACGTGAAAATTCCGATGTCCTGAAATGCAGCCCAACGTATCGGAATCGGTTTAATACACACACGGAAAACATCACCAAAGGTGTACAGAAGTCATAGTTTGGTCTATTAGGGCCATTATGGCAGTCAGAGGTTGAAGTGACCAAAGGCTTCAAATCGACGATGCCGGCTATGCAAAAATACGTGAAAATTCCGATGTCCTGAAATGCAGCCCAACGTATCAGAATCGGTTAATACACACACGAAAACATCACCAAAGGTGTACAGAAGTCATAGTTTGGTCTATTAAGGCCATTATGGCAGTCAGAGGTTGAAGTGACCAAAGGCTTCAAATCGACGATGCCGGCTATGCAAAAATACGTGAAAATTCCGATGTCCTGAAATGCAGCCCAACGTATCGGAATCGGTTAATACACACACGAAAACATCACCAAAGGTGTACAGAAGTCATAGTTTGGTCTATTAGGGCCATTATGGCAGTCAGAGGTTGAAGTGACCAAAGGCTTCAAATCGACGATGCCGGCTATGCAAAAATACGTGAAAATTTCGATGTCTCGAAATTCTGCCCAGCGTATCAGAAGCGGTTAATACACACAGGAAAACATCACCAAAGGTGTATACAAGTCATAGTTTGGTCTATTAGGGCCATTATGGCAGTCAGAGGTTGAACTGCCTAAAGGCCTCACATCGACGATGCCAGGTATGCAAAAGTACGTGAAAATTTCGATGTCTCGAAATTCTGCCCAGCGTATCAGAATCGGTCAATATTATCATCAAAGGTGTATACAAGTCATAGTTTGGTCTTTTAGGGCCATTATGCAGTCAGAGGTTGAACTGCCTAAAGGCCTCACATCGACGGTGCCAGGTATGCAAAAGTACGTGAAAAGTTCGATGTCTCGAAATTCTGCCCAGCGTATCAGAATCGGTCAATACACACACGAAAACATCATCAAAGGTGTATACAAGTCATAGTTTGGTCTATTAGGGCCATTATGGCAGTCAGAGGTTGAACTGCCTAAAGGCCTCACATCGACGATGCCAGGTATGCAAAAGTACGTGAAAATTTCGATGTCTCGAAATTCTGCCCCAGCGTATCAGAATCGGTCAATACACACACGAAAACATCATCAAAGGTGTATACAAGTCATAGTTTAGTCTATTAGGGCCATTATGGCAGTCAGAGGTTGAACTGCCTAAAGGCCTCACATCGACGGTGCCAGGTATGCAAAAGTACGTGAAAATTTCGATGTTTCAGTCAGAGGTTGAACTGCCTAAAGGCCTCACATCGACGATGCCAGGTATGCAAAAGTACGTGAAAATTTCGATGTCTCGAAATTCTGCCCAGCGTATCAGAATCGGTCAATACACACACGAAAACATCATCAAAGGTGTACAAGTCATAGTTTGGTCTATTAGGGCCATTATGGCAGTCAGAGGTTGAACTGCCTAAAGGCCTCACATCGACGATGCCAAGTACGCAAAAGTACGCGAAAATTTCGATGTCTCGAAATTCTGAACAGCGTATCAGAATCGGTTAATACATACACGAAAACATCACCAAAGGTGTATACAAGTCATAGTTTGGTTTATTAGGGCCATTATGGCAGTCAGACGTTGAGTTGCCTAAATTCGTCACATCGACGATGCCAGGTATGCAAAAGTACGTGAAAATTTCGATGTCTCGAAATTCTGCCCAGCGTATCAGAATCGGTCAATACACACACGAAAACATCACCAAAGGTGTACAGAAGTCATAGTTTGGTCTATTAGGGCCATTATGGCAGTCAGAGGTTGAAGTGACCAAAGGCTTCAAATCGACGATGCCAGGTATGCAAAAGTACGTGAAAATTTCGATGTTTCAGTCAGAGGTTGAACTGCCTAAAGGCCTCACATCGACGATGCCAGGTATGCAAAAGTACGTGAAAAGGACAGATCCCTAGTAGTTCACTAGTAGTATTGGAACTTACAATTTTCAAAGTGTGTTAGATCCGGAATAAAATGAGTGGTTTGCAACACTGTCGACAGTTACAACCAGATATATTGGAGAATTGAGATATCCAACTACTACCTCCCTGACCCCTTGATTTCATCTGACAGCATTTTTTATACGATGTTGCGATGCGTGGTCGAGTCGGGAATTTTGTAAGAGTATGTGTGAAATGCAATGGGAATTCACTACGCTCTTATTCTTTAGGGCTCAATGCCGATCTAGTCAATGGGTAAGAATGTCCTCAATACACACACGAAAACATCATCAAAGGTGTATACAAGTCATAGTTTGGTCTATTAGGGCCATTATGGCAGTCAGAGGTTGAACTGCCTAAAGGCCTCACATCGACGATGCCAGGTATGCAAAAGTACGTGAAAATTTCGATGTCTCGAAATTCTGCCCAGCCTATCAGAATCGGTTAATACACACACGAAAACATCACCATAGGTGTATACAAGTCATAGTTTGGTCTATTAGGGCCATTATGCAGTCAGAGGTTGAACTGCCTAAAGGCCTCACATCGACGGTGCCAGGTATGCAAAAGTACGTGAAAATTTCGATGTCTCGAAATTCTGCCCAGCGTATCAGAATCGGTCAATACACACACGAAAACATCATCAAAGGTGTTTACAAGTCATAGTTTGGTCTATTAGGGCCATTATGGCAGTCAGAGGTTGAACTGTCTAAAGGCCTCACATCGACGATGCCAGGTATGCAAAAGTACGTGAAAATTTCGATGTCTCGAAATTCTGCCCAGCCTATCAGAATCGGTTAATACACACACGAAAACATCACCATAGGTGTATACAAGTCATAGTTTGGTCTATTAGGGCCATTATGCAGTCAGAGGTTGAACTGCCTAAAGGCCTCACATCGACGGTGCCAGGTATGCAAAAGTACGTGAAAATTTCGATGTCTCGAAATTCTGCCCAGCGTATCAGAATCGGTTAATACATACACGAAAACATCACCAAAGGTGTATACAAGTCATAGTTTGGTCTATTAGGGCCATTATGGCAGTCAGAGGTTGAGCTGCCTAAAGGCCTCACATCGACGATGCCAGGTATGCAAAAGTACGTGAAAATTTCGATGTCTCGAAATTCTGCCCAGCGTATCAGAATCGGTCAATATTATCATCAAAGGTGTATACAAGTCATAGTTTGGTCTTTTAGGGCCATTATGGCAGTCTGATGTTGAACTGCCTAAAGGCCTCACATCGACGATGCCATTTATGCAAAAGTACGTGAAAAGTTCGATGTCTCGAAATTCTGCCCAGCGTATCAGAATCGGTCAATACACACACGAAAACATCATCAAAGGTGTATACAAGTCATAGTTTGGTCTATTAGGGCCATTATGGCAGTCAGAGGTTGAACTGCCTAAAGGCCTCACATCGACGATGCCAGGTATGCAAAAGTACGTGAAAATTTCGATGTCTCGAAATTCTGCCCAGCGTATCAGAATCGGTCAATACACACACGAAAACATCATCAAAGGTGTATACAAGTCATAGTTTGGTCTATTAGGGCCATTATGGCAGTCAGAGGTTGAACTGCCTAAAGGCCTCACATCGACGATGCCAGGTATGCAAAAGTACGTGAAAATTTCGATGTCTCGAAATTCTGCCCAGCGTATCAGAATCGGTCAATACACACACGAAAACATCATCAAAGGTGTATACAAGTCATAGTTTAGTCTATTAGGGCCATTATGGCAGTCAGAGGTTGAACTGCCTAAAGGCCTCACATCGACGGTGCCAGGTATGCAAAAGTACGTGAAAATTTCGATGTTTCAGTCAGAGGTTGAACTGCCTAAAGGCCTCACATCGACGATGCCAGGTATGCAAAAGTACGTGAAAATTTCGATGTCTCGAAATTCTGCCCAGCGTATCAGAATCGGTCAATACACACACGAAAACATCATCAAAGGTGTACAAGTCATAGTTTGGTCTATTAGGGCCATTATGGCAGTCAGAGGTTGAACTGCCTAAAGGCCTCACATCGACGATGCCAAGTACGCAAAAGTACGCGAAAATTTCGATGTCTCGAAATTCTGAACAGCGTATCAGAATCGGTCAATATCATCATCAAAGGTGTATACAAGTCATAGTTTGGCCTATTAGGGCCATTATGGCAGTCAGAGGTTGAACTGCCTAAAGGCCTCACATCGACGATGCCAGGTATGCAAAAGTACGTGAAAATTTCGATGTCTCGAAATTCTGCCCAGCGTATCAGAATCGGTCAATACACACACGAAAACATCATCAAAGGTGTATACAAGTCATAGTTTGGTCTATTAGGGCCATTATGGCAGTCAGAGGTTGAACTGCCTAAAGGCCTCACATCGACGATGCCAGGTATGCAAAAGTACGTGAAAATTTCGATGTCTCGAAATTCTGCCCAGCGTATCAGAATCGGTCAATACACACACGAAAACAACATCAAAGGTGTATACAAGTCATAGTTTGGTCTATTAGGGCCATTATGGCAGTCAGAGGTTGAACTGCCTAAAGGCCTCACATCGACGATGCCAGGTATGCAAAAGTACGTGAAAATTTCGATGTCTCGAAATTCTGCCCAGCGTATCAGAATCGGTCAATACACACACGAAAACATCACCAAAGGTGTATACAAGTCATAGTTTGGTCTATTAGGGCCATTATGGCAGTCAGAGGTTGAACTGCCTAAAGGCCTCACATCGACGATGCCAGGTATGCAAAAGTACGTGAAAATTTCGATGTCTCGAAATTCTGCCCAGCGTATCAGAATCGGTCAATACACACACGAAAACATCATCAAAGGTGTATACAAGTCATAGTTTGGTCTATTAGGGCCATTATGGCAGTCAGAGGTTGAACTGCCTAAAGGCCTCACATCGACGATGCCAGGTATGCAAAAGTACGTGAAAATTTCGATGTTTCAGTCAGAGGTTGAACTGCCTAAAGGCCTCACATCGACGATGCCAGGTATGCAAAAGTACGTGAAAATTTCGATGTCTCGAAATTCTGCCCAGCGTATCAGAATCGGTCAATACACACACGAAAACATCATCAAAGGTGTATACAAGTCATAGTTTGGTCTATCAGGACCATTATGGCAGTCAGAGGTTGAACTGCCTAAAGGCCTCACATCGACGATGCCAGGTATGCAAAAGTACGTGAAAATTTCGATGTCTCGAAATTCTGCCCAGCGTACCAGAATCGGTTAATACACACACGAAAACATCACCAAAGGTGTATACAAGTCATAGTTTGGTCTATTAGGGCCATTATGGCAGTCAGAGGTTGAACTGCCTAAAGGCCTCACATCGACGATGACAGGTATGCAAAAGTACGTGAAAATTTCGATGTTTCAGTCAGAGGTTGAACTGCCTAAAGGCCTCACATCGACGATGCCAGGTATGCAAAAGTACGTGAAAATTTCGATGTCTCGAAATTCTGCCCAGCGTATCAGAATCGGTCAATACACACACGAAAACATCATCAAAGGTGTATACAAGTCATAGTTTGGTCTATTAGGGCCATTATGGCAGTCAGAGGTTGAACTGCCTAAAGGCCTCACATCGACGATGCCAGGTATGCAAAAGTACGTGAAAATTTCGATGTCTCGAAATTCTGCCCAGCGTATCAGAATCGGTCAATACACACACGAAAACATCATCAAAGGTGTATACAAGTCATAGTTTGGTCTATTAGGGCCATTATGGCAGTCAGAGGTTGAACTGCCTAAAGGCCTCACATCGACGATGCCAGGTATGCAAAAGTACGTGAAAATTTCGATGTCTCGAAATTCTGCCCAGCGTATCAGAATCGGTCAATACACACACGAAAACATCACCAAAGGTGTATACAAGTCATAGTTTGGTCTATTAGGGCCATTATGGCAGTCAGAGGTTGAACTGCCTAAAGGCCTCCCATCGACGATGCCAGGTATGCAAAAGTACGTGAACATTTCGATGTCTCGAAATTCTGCCCAGCGTATCAGAATCGGTCAATACACACACGAAAACATCATCAAAGGTGTATACAAGTCATAGTTTGGTCTATTAGGGCCATTATGGCAGTCAGAGGTTGAACTGCCTAAAGGCCTCACATCGACGATGCCAGGTATGCAAAAGTACGTGAAAATTTCGATGTCTCGAAATTCTGCCCAGCGTATCAGAATCGGTCAATATCATCATCAAAGGTGTATACAAGTCATAGTTTGGTCTATTAGGGCCATTATGGCAGTCAGAGGTTGAACTGCCTAAAGGCCTCACATCGACGAGGTATGCAAAAGTACGTGAAAATTTCGATGTCTCGAAATTCTGCCCAGCGTATCAGAATCGGTCAATACACACACGAAAACATCACCAAAGGTGTATACAAGTCATAGTTTGGCCTATTAGGGCCATTATGGCAGTCAGAGGTTGAACTGCCTAAAGGCCTCACATCGACGATGCCAGGTATGCAAAAGTACGTGAAAATTTCGATGAATCGAAATTCTGCCCAGCGTATCAGAATCGGTTAATACACACACGAAAACATCATCAAAGGTGTATACAAGTCATAGTTTGGTCTATTAGGGCCATTATGGCAGTCAGAGGTTGAACTGCCTAAAGGCCTCACATCGACGATGCCAGGTATGCAAAAGTACGTGAAAATTTCGATGTCTCGAAATTCTGCCCAGCGTATCAGAATCGGTCAATACACACACGAAAACATCACCAAAGGTGTATACAAGTCATAGTTTGGTCTTTTAGGGCCATTATGGCAGTCAGAGGTTGAACTGCCTAAAGGCCTCACATCGACGATGCCAGGTATGCAAAAGTACGTGAAAATTTCGATGTCTCGAAATTCTGCCCAGCGTATCAGAATCGGTCAATACACACACGAAAACATCATCAAAGGTGTATACAAGTCATAGTTTGGTCTATTAGGGCCATTATGGCAGTCAGAGGTTGAACTGCCTAAAGGCCTCACATCGACGATGCCAGGTATGCAAAAGTACGTGAAAATTTCGATGTCTCGAAATTCTGCCCAGCGTATCAGAATCGGTCAATACACACACGAAAACATCATCAAAGGTGTATACAAGTCATAGTTTGGTCTATTAGGGCCATTATGGCAGTCAGAGGTTGAACTGCCTAAAGGCCTCACATCGACGATGCCAGGTATGCAAAAGTACGTGAAAATTTCGATGTCTCGAAATTCTGCCCAGCGTACCGGAATCGGTTAATACACACACGAAAACATCAGCAAAGGTGTATACAAGTCATAGTTTGGTCTATTAGGGCCATTATGGCAGTCAGAGGTTGAACTGCCTAAAGGCCTCACATCGACGATGCCAGGTATGCAAAAGTACGTGAAAATTTCGATGTTTCAATCAGAGGTTGAACTGCCTAAAGGCCTCACATCGACGATGCCAGGTATGCAAAAGTACGTGAAAATTTCGATGTCTCGAAATTCTGCCCAGCGTATCAGAATCGGTCAATACACACACGAAAACATCATCAAAGGTGTATACAAGTCATAGTTTGGTCTATTAGGGCCATTATGGCAGTCAGAGGTTGAACTGCCTAAAGGCCTCACATCGACGATGCCAGGTATGCAAAAGTACGTGAAAATTTCGATGTCTCGAAATACTGCCCAGCGTATCAGAATCGGTCAATACACACACCAAAACATCATCAAAGGTGTATACAAGTCATAGTTTGGTCTATCAGGACCATTATGGCAGTCAGAGGTTGAACTGCCTAAAGGCCTCACATCGACGATGCCAGGTATGCAAAAGTACGTGAAAATTTCGATGTCTCGAAATTCTGCCCAGCGTACCAGAATCGGTTAATACACACACGAAAACATCACCAAAGGTGTATACAAGTCATAGTTTGGTCTATTAGGGCCATTATGGCAGTCAGAGGTTGAACTGCCTAAAGGCCTCACATCGACGATGCCAGGTATGCAAAAGTACGTGAAAATTTCGATGTCTCGAAATTCTGCCCAGCGAATCAGAATCGCTCAATATCATCATCAAAAGTGTATACAAGTCATAGTTTGGCCTATTAGGGCCATTATGGCAGTCAGAGGTTGAACTACCTAAAGGCCTCACATCGACGAAGCCAGGTATGCAAAAGTACGTGAAAATTTCGATGTTTCAGTCAGAGGTTGAACTGCCTAAAGGCCTCACATCGAGGATGCCAGGTATGCAAAAGTACGTGAAAATTTCGACGTTTCAGTCAGAGGTTGAACTGCCTAAAGGCCTCACGTCGACGCTGCTAGGTATGCAAAAGTACGTGAAAATTTCGATGTCTCGAAATTCTGCCCAGCGTATCAGAATCGGTTAATACACACACGAAAACATCACCAAAGGTGTACAGAAGTCATAGTTTGGTCTATTAGGGCCATTATGGCAGTCAGAGGTTGAAGTGACCAAAGGCTTCAAATCGACGATGCCGGCTATGCAAAACTACGTGAAAATTCCGATGTCACGGAATGCAGCAAAACGTATCGGAATCGGTTAATACACACACGAAAACATCACCAAAGGTGTAAAGAAGTCATAGTTTGGTCTATTAGGGCCATTATGGCAGTCAGAGGTTGAAGTGACCAAAGGCTTCAAATCGACGATGCCGGCTATGCAAGAATACGTGAAAATTACGATGTCCTGAAATGCAGCCCAACGTATCGGAATCGGTTAATACACACACGAAAACATCACCAAAGGTGTACAGAAGTCATAGTTTGGTCTATTAAGGCCATTATGGCAGTCAGAGGTTGAACTGCCTAAAGGCCTCACATCGACGATGCCAGGTATGCAAAAGTACATGAAAATTTCGATGAATCGAAATTCTGCCCAGCGTATCAGAATCGGTCAATATCATCATCAAAGGTGTATACAAGTCATAGTTTGGCCTATTAGGGCCATTATGGCAGTCAGAGGTTGAACTGCCTAAAGGCCTCACATCGACGATGCCAGGTATGCAAAAGTACGTGAAAATTTCGATGAATCGAAATTCTGCCCAGCGTATCAGAATCGGTTAATACACACACGAAAACATCATCAAAGGTGTATACAAGTCATAGTTTGGTCTATTAGGGCCATTATGGCAGTCAGAGGTTGAACAGCCTAAAGGCCTCACATCGACGATGCCAGGTATGCAAAAGTACATGAAAATTTCGATGTCTCGAAATTCTGCCCAGCGTATCAGAATCGGTCAATACACACACGAAAACATCACCAAAGGTGTACAGAAGTCATAGTTTGGTCTATTAGGGCCATTATGGCAGTCAGAGGTTGAAGTGACCAAAGGCTTCAAATCGACGATGCCGGCTATGCAAAACTACGTGAAAATTCCGATGTCACGGAATGCAGCAAAACGTATCGGAATCGGTTAATACACACACGAAAACATCACCAAAGGTGTACAGAAGTCATAGTTTGGTCTATTAGGGCCATTATGGCAGTCAGAGGTTGAAGTGACCAAAGGCTTCAAATCGACGATGCCGGCTATGCAAAAATACGTGAAAATTACGATGTCCTGAAATGCAGCCCAACGTATCGGAATCGGTTAATACACACACGAAAACATCACCAAAGGTGTACAGAAGTCATAGTTTGGTCTATTAAGGCCATTATGGCAGTCAGAGGTTGAACTGCCTAAAGGCCTCACATCGACGATGCCAGGTATGCAAAAGTACATGAAAATTTCGATGAATCGAAATTCTGCCCAGCGTATCAGAATCGGTCAATATCATCATCAAAGGTGTATACAAGTCATAGTTTGGCCTATTAGGGCCATTATGGCAGTCAGAGGTTGAACTGCCTAAAGGCCTCACATCGACGATGCCAGGTATGCAAAAGTACGTGAAAATTTCGATGAATCGAAATTCTGCCCAGCGTATCAGAATCGGTTAATACACACACGAAAACATCATCAAAGGTGTATACAAGTCATAGTTTGGTCTATTAGGGCCATTATGGCAGTCAGAGGTTGAACAGCCTAAAGGCCTCACATCGACGATGCCAGGTATGCAAAAGTACATGAAAATTTCGATGTCTCGAAATTCTGCCCAGCGTATCAGAATCGGTCAATACACACACGAAAACATCACCAAAGGTGTATACAAGTCATAGTTTGGTCTATTAGGGCCATTATGGCAGTCTGAGGTTGAACTGCCTAAAGGCCTCACATCGACGATGCCAGGTATGCAAAAGTACGTGAAAATTTCGATGTCTCGAAATTCTGCCCAGCGTATCAGAATCGGTCAATACACACACGAAAACATCATCAAAGGTGTATACAAGTCATAGTTTGGTCTATTAGGGCCATTATGGCAGTCAGAGGTTGAACTGCCTAAAGGCCTCACATCGACGATGACAGGTATGCAAAAGTACGTGAAAATTTCGATGTCTCGAAATTCTGCCCAGCGTACCAGAATCGGTTAATACACACACGAAAAAATCACCAAAGATGTATACAAGTCATAGTTTGGTCTATTAGGGCCATTATGGCAGTCAGAGGTTGAACTGCCTAAAGGCCTCACATCGACGATGCCAGGTATGCAAAAGTACGTGAAAATTTCGATGTCTCGAAATTCTGCCCAGCGTATCAGAATCGGTCAATACACACACCAAAACATCATCAAAGGTGTGTACAAGTCATAGTTTGGTCTATAAGGGCCATTATGGCAGTCAGAGGTTGAACTGCCTAAAGGCCTCACATCGACGATGCCAGGTATGCCAAAGTACGTGAAAATTTCGATGTCTCGAAATTCTGCCCAGCGTATCAGAATCGGTCAATACACACACGAAAACATCATCAAAGGTGTATACAAGTCATAGTTTGGTCTATTAGGGCCATTATGGCAGTCAGAGGTTGAACTGCCTAAAGGCCTCACATCGACGATGCCAGGTAAGCAAAAGTACGTGAAAATTTCGATGTCTCGAAATTCTGCCCAGCGTATTAGAATCGGTCAATACACACACGAAAACATCATCAAAGGTGTATACAAGTCATAGTTTGGTCTATTAGGGCCATTATGGCAGTCAGAGGTTGAACTGCCTAAAGGCCTCACATCGACGATGCCAGGTATGCAAAAGTACGTGAAAATTTCGATGTCTCGAAATTCTGCCCAGCGTATCAGAATCGGTCAATACACACACGAAAATATCATCAAAGGTGTATACAAGTCATAGTTTGGTCTATTAGGGCCATTATGGCAGTCAGAGGTTGAACTGCCTAAAGGCCTCACATCGACGATGCCAGGTATGCAAAAGTACGTGAAAATTTCGATGTCTCGAAATTCTGCCCAGCGTATCAGAATCGGTTAATACATACACGAAAATATCACCAAAGGTGTATACAAGTCATAGTTTGGTCTATTAGGGCCATTATGGCAGTCAGAGGTTGAGCTGCCTAAAGGCCACACATCGACGATGCCAGGTATGCAAAAGTACGTGAAAATTTCGATGTCTCGAAATTCTGCCCAGCGTATCAGAATCGGTCAATACACACACGAAAACATCATCAAAGGTGTATATAAGTCATAGTTTGGTCTATTAGGGCCATTATGGCAGTCAGAGGTTGAACTGCCTAAAGGCCTCACATCGACGATGCCAGGTAAGCAAAAGTACGTGAAAATTTCGATGTCTCGAAATTCTGCCCAGCGTATCAGAATCGGTCAATACACACACGAAAACATCATCAAGGGTGTATACAAGTCATAGTTTGGTCTATTAGGGCCATTATGGCAGTCAGAGGTTGAACTGCCTAAAGGCCTCACATCGACGATGCCAGGTATGCAAAAGTACGTGAAAATTTCGATGTCTCGAAATTCTGCCCAGCGTATCAGAATCGGTTAATACACACACGAAAACATCACCAAAGGTGTATACAAGTCATAGTTTCGTCTATTAGGGCCATTATGGCAGTCAGAGGTTGAACTGCCTAAAGGCCTCACATCGACGATGCCAGGTATGCAAAAGAGAATCGGTCAATACACACACGAAAACACCATCAAAGGTGTATACAAGTCATAGTTTGGTCTATTAGGGCCATTATGGCAGTCACAGGTTGAACTGCCTAAAGGCCTCACATCGACGATGCCAGGTATGCAAAAGTACGTGAAAATTTCGATGTCTCGAAATTCTGCCCAGCGTATCAGAATCGGTTAATACATACACGAAAATATCACCAAAGGTGTATACAAGTCATAGTTTGGTCTATTAGGGCCATTATGGCAGTCAGAGGTTGAGCTGCCTAAAGGCCACACATCGACAATGCCAGGTATGCAAAAGTACGTGAAAATTTCGATGTCTCGAAATTCTGCCCAGCGTATCAGAATCGGTCAATACACACACGAAAACATCATCAAAGGTGGATACAAGTCATAGTTTGGTCTATTAGGGCCATTATGGCAGTCAGAGGTTGAACTGCCTAAAGGCCTCACATCGACGATGCCAGGTATGCAAAAGAGAATCGGTCAATACACACACGAAAACACCATCAAAGGTGTATACAAGTCATAGTTTGGTCTATTAGGGCCATTATGGCAGTCACAGGTTGAACTGCCTAAAGGCCTCACATCGACGATGCCAGGTATGCAAAAGTACGTGAAAATTTCGATGTCTCGAAATTCTGCCCAGCGTATCAGAATCGGTTAATACATACACGAAAATATCACCAAAGGTGTATACAAGTCATAGTTTGGTCTATTAGGGCCATTATGGCAGTCAGAGGTTGAGCTGCCTAAAGGCCACACATCGACGATGCCAGGTATGCAAAAGTACGTGAAAATTTCGATGTCTCGAAATTCTGCCCAGCGTATCAGAATCGGTCAATACACACACGAAAACATCATTAAAGGTGTATACAAGTCATAGTTTGGTCTATTAGGGCCATTATGGCAGTCAGAGGTTGAACTGCCTAAAGGCCTCACATCGACGATGCCAGGTAAGCAAAAGTACGTGAAAATTTCGATGTCTCGAAATTCTGCCCAGCGTATTAGAATCGGTCAATACACACACGAAAACATCATCAAAGGTGTATACAAGTCATAGTTTGGTCTATTAGGGCCATTATGGCAGTCAGAGGTTGAACTGCCTAAAGGCCTCACATCGACGATGCCAGGTATGCAAAAGTACGTGAAAATTTCGATGTCTCGAAATTCTGCCCAGCGTATCAGAATCGGTCAATACACACACGAAAATATCATCAAAGGTGTATACAAGTCATAGTTTGGTCTATTAATGCCATTATGGCAGTCAGAGGTTGAACTGCCTAAAGGCCTCACATCGACGATGCCAGGTATGCAAAAGTACGTGAAAATTTCGATGTCTCGAAATGCAGCCCAGCGTATCAGAATCGGTTAATACATACACGAAAATATCATCAAAGGTGTATACAAGTCATAGTTTGGTCTATTAATGCCATTATGGCAGTCAGAGGTTGAACTGCCTAAAGGCCTCACATCGACGATGCCAGGTATGCAAAAGTACGTGAAAATTTCGATGTCTCGAAATGCAGCCCAGCGTATCAGAATCGGTTAATACATACACGAAAATATCACCAAAGGTGTATACAAGTCATAGTTTGGTCTATTAGGGCCATTATGGCAGTCAGAGGTTGAGCTGCCTAAAGGCCACACATCGACGATGCCAGGTATGCAAAAGTACGTGAAAATTTCGATGTCTCGAAATTCTGCCCAGCGTATCAGAATCGGTCAATACACACACGAAAACATCATCAAAGGTGTATACAAGTCATAGTTTGGTCTATTAGGGCCATTATGGCAGTCAGAGGTTGAACTGCCTAAAGGCCTCACATCGACGATGCCAGGTAAGCAAAAGTACGTGAAAATTTCGATGTCTCGAAATTCTGCCCAGCGTATCAGAATCGGTCAATACACACACGAAAACATCATCAAAGGTGTATACAAGTCATAGTTTGGTCTATTAGGGCCATTATGGCAGTCAGAGGTTGAACTGCCTAAAGGCCTCACATCGACGATGCCAGGTATGCAAAAGTACGTGAAAATTTCGATGTCTCGAAATTCTGCCCAGCGTATCAGAATCGGTTAATACACACACGAAAACATCACCAAAGGTGTATACAAGTCATAGTTTGGTCTATTAGGGCCATTATGGCAGTCAGAGGTTGAACTGCCTAAAGGCCTCACATCGACGATGCCAGGTATGCAAAAGAGAATCGGTCAATACACACACGAAAACACCATCAAAGGTGTATACAAGTCATAGTTTGGTCTATTAGGGCCATTATGGCAGTCACAGGTTGAACTGCCTAAAGGCCTCACATCGACGATGCCAGGTATGCAAAAGTACGTGAAAATTTCGATGTCTCGAAATTCTGCCCAGCGTATCAGAATCGGTTAATACATACACGAAAATATCACCAAAGGTGTATACAAGTCATAGTTTGGTCTATTAGGGCCATTATGGCAGTCAGAGGTTGAGTTGCCTAAAGGCCACACATCGACGATGCCAGGTATGCAAAAGTACGTGAAAATTTCGATGTCTCGAAATTCTGCCCAGCGTATCAGAATCGGTCAATACACACACGAAAACATCATCAAAGGTGGATACAAGTCATAGTTTGGTCTATTAGGGCCATTATGGCAGTCAGAGGTTGAACTGCCTAAAGTCCTCACATCGACGATGCCAGGTATGCAAAAGAGAATCGGTCAATACACACACGAAAACACCATCAAAGGTGTATACAAGTCATAGTTTGGTCTATTAGGGCCATTATGGCAGTCACAGGTTGAACTGCCTAAAGGCCTCACATCGACGATGCCAGGTATGCAAAAGTACGTGAAAATTTCGATGTCTCGAAATTCTGCCCAGCGTATCAGAATCGGTTACTACATACACGAAAATATCACCAAAGGTGTATACAAGTCATAGTTTGGTCTATTAGGGCCATTATGGCAGTCAGAGGTTGAGCTGCCTAAAGGCCACACATCGACGATGCCAGGTATGCAAAAGTACGTGAAAATTTCGATGTCTCGAAATTCTGCCCAGCGTATCAGAATCGGTCAATACACACGCGAAAACATCATCAAAGGTGTATACAAGTCATAGTTTGGTCTATTAGGGCCATTATGGCAGTCAGAGGTTGAACTGCCTAAAGGCCTCACATCGACGATGCCAGGTAAGCAAAAGTACGTGAAAATTTCGATGTCTCGAAATTCTGCCCAGCGTATCAGAATCGGTCAATACACACACGAAAACATCATCAAAGGTGTATACAAGTCATAGTTTGGTCTATTAGGGCCATTATGGCAGTCAGAGGTTGAACTGCCTAAAGGCCTCACATCGACGATGCCAGGTATGCAAAAGAGAATCGGTCAATACACACACGAAAACACCATCAAAGGTGTATACAAGTCATAGTTTGGTCTATTAGGGCCATTATGGCAATCACAGGTTGAACTGCCTAAAGGCCTCACATCGACGATGCCAGGTATGCAAAAGTACGTGAAAATTTCGATGTCTCGAAATTCTGCCCAGCGTATCAGAATCGGTCAATACACACACGAAAATATCATCAAAGGTGTATACAAGTCATAGTTTGGTCTATTAGGGCCATTATGGCAGTCAGAGGTTGAACTGCCTAAAGGCCTCACATCGACGATGCCAGGTAAGCAAAAGTACGTGAAAATTTCGATGTCTCGAAATTCTGCCCAGCGTATTAGAATCGGTCAATACACACACGAAAACATCATCAAAGGTGTATACAAGTCATAGTTTGGTCTATTAGGGCCATTATGGCAGTCAGAGGTTGAACTGCCTAAAGGCCTCACATCGACGATGCCAGGTATGCAAAAGTACGTGAAAATTTCGATGAATCGAAATTCTGCCCAGCGTATCAGAATCGGTTAATACACACACGAAAACATCATCAAAGGTGTATACAAGTCATAGTTTGGTCTATTAGGGCCATTATGGCAGTCAGAGGTTGAACTGCCTAAAGGCCTCTTATCGACGATGCCAGGTATGCAAAAGTACGTGAAAATTTCGATGTCTCGAAATTCTGCCCAGCGTATCAGAATCGGTCAATACACACACGAAAACATCACCAAAGGTGTATACAAGTCATAGTTTGGTCTTTTAGGGCCATTATGGCAGTCTGAGGTTGAACTGCCTAAAGGCCTCACATCGACGATGCCAGGTATGCAAAAGAGAATCGGTCAATACACACACGAAAACACCATCAAAGGTGTATACAAGTCATAGTTTGGTCTATTAGGGCCATTATGGCAGTCACAGGTTGAACTGCCTAAAGGCCTCACATCGACGATGCCAGGTATGCAAAAGTACGTGAAAATTTCGATGTCTCGAAATTCTGCCCAGCGTATCAGAATCGGTTAATACACACACGAAAACATCACCAAAGGTGTATACAAGTCATAGTTTGGTCTATTAGGGCCATTATGGCAGTCAGAGGTTGAACTGCCTAAAGGCCTCACATCGACGATGCCAGGTATGCAAAAGTACGTGAAAATTTCGATGTCTCGAAATTCTGCCCAGCGTATCAGAATCGGTCAATACACACACGAAAATATCATCAAAGGTGTATACAAGTCATAGTTTGGTCTATTAGGGCCATTATGGCAGTCAGAGGTTGAACTGCCTAAAGGCCTCACATCGACGATGCCAGGTAAGCAAAAGTACGTGAAAATTTCGATGTCTCGAAATTCTGCCCAGCGTATTAGAATCGGTCAATACACACACGAAAACATCATCAAAGGTGTATACAAGTCATAGTTTGGTCTATTAGGGCCATTATGGCAGTCAGAGGTTGAACTGCCTAAAGGCCTCACATCGACGATGCCAGGTATGCAAAAGAGAATCGGTCAATACACACACGAAAACACCATCAAAGGTGTATACAAGTCTTAGTTTGGTCTATTAGGGCCATTATGGCAGTCACAGGTTGAACTGCCTAAAGGCCTCACATCGACGATGCCAGGTATGCAAAAGTACGTGAAAATTTCGATGTCTCGAAATTCTGCCCAGCGTATCAGAATCGGTTAATACATACACGAAAATATCACCAAAGGTGTATACAAGCCATAGTTTGGTCTATTAGGGCAATTATGGCAGTCAGAGGTTGAGCTGCCTAAAGGCCACACATCGACGATGCCAGGTATGCAAAAGT
Source organism: Eristalis tenax (assembly GCA_905231855.2). Taxonomy (NCBI): domain Eukaryota; kingdom Metazoa; phylum Arthropoda; class Insecta; order Diptera; family Syrphidae; genus Eristalis; species Eristalis tenax. The sequence continues at coordinate 175,637 of CAJNIU020000136.1, forward strand.
ACGTGAAAATTTCAATGTCTCGAAATTCTGCCCAGCGTATCAGAATCGGTCAATACACACACGAAAACATCATCAAAGGTGGATACAAGTCATAGTTTGGTCTATTAGGGCCATTATGGCAGTCAGAGGTTGAACTGCCTAAAGGCCTCACATCGACGATGCCAGGTATGCAAAAGAGAATCGGTCAATACACACACGAAAACACCATCAAAGGTGTATACAAGTCATAGTTTGGTCTATTAGGGCCATTATGGCAGTCACAGGTTGAACTGCCTAAAGGCCTCACATCGACGATGCCAGGTATGCAAAAGTACGTGAAAATTTCGATGTCTCGAAATTCTGCCCAGCGTATCAGAATCGGTTAATACATACACGAAAATATCACCAAAGGTGTATACAAGTCATAGTTTGGTCTATTAGGGCCATTATGGCAGTCAGAGGTTGAGCTGCCTAAAGGCCACACATCGACGATGCCAGGTATGCAAAAGTACGTGAAAATTTCGATGTCTCGAAATTCTGCCCAGCGTATCAGAATCGGTCAATACACACACGAAAACATCATCAAAGGTGTATACAAGTCATAGTTTGGTCTATTAGGGCCATTATGGCAGTCAGAGGTTGAACTGCCTAAAGGCCTCACATCGACGATGCCAGGTAAGCAAAAGTACGTGAAAATTTCGATGTCTCGAAATTCTGCCCAGCGTATCAGAATCGGTCAATACACACACGAAAACATCATCAAAGGTGTATACAAGTCATAGTTTGGTCTTTTAGGGCCATTATGGCAGTCAGAGGTTGAACTGCCTAAAGGCCTCACATCGACGATGCCAGGTATGCAAAAGTACGTGAAAATTTCGATGTCTCGAAATTCTGCCCAGCGTATCAGAATCGGTTAATACACACACGAAAACATCACCAAAGGTGTATACAAGTCATAGTTTGGTCTATTAGGGCCATTATGGCAGTCAGAGGTTGAACTGCCTAAAGGCCTCACATCGACGATGCCAGGTATGCAAAAGAGAATCGGTCAATACACACACGAAAACACCATCAAAGGTGTATACAAGTCATAGTTTGGTCTATTAGGGCCATTATGGCAGTCACAGGTTGAACTGCCTAAAGGCCTCACATCGACGATGCCAGGTATGCAAAAGTACGTGAAAATTTCGATGTCTCGAAATTCTGCCCAGCGTATCAGAATCGGTTAATACACACACGAAAACATCACCAAAGGTGTATACAAGTCGTAGTTTGGTCTATTAGGGCCATTATGGCAGTCAGAGGTTGAGTTGCCTAAAGGCCACACATCGACGATGCCAGGTATGCAAAAGTACGTGAAAATTTCGATGTCTCGAAATTCTGCCCAGCGTATCAGAATCGGTCAATACACACACGAAAACATCATCAAAGGTGGATACAAGTCATAGTTTGGTCTATTAGGGCCATTATGGCAGTCAGAGGTTGAACTGCCTAAAGGCCTCACATCGACGATGCCAGGTATGCAAAAGAGAATCGGTCAATACACACACGAAAACACCATCAAAGGTGTATACAAGTCATAGTTTGGTCTATTAGGGCCATTATGGCAGTCACAGGTTGAACTGCCTAAAGGCCTCACATCGACGATGCTAGGTATGCAAAAGTACGTGAAAATTTCGATGTCTCGAAATTCTGCCCAGCGTATCAGAATCGGTTAATACATACACGAAAATATCACCAAAGGTGTATACAAGTCATAGTTTGGTCTATTAGGGCCATTATGGCAGTCAGAGGTTGAGCTGCCTAAAGGCCACACATCGACGATGCCAGGTATGCAAAAGTACGTGAAAATTTCGATGTCTCGAAATTCTGCCCAGCGTATCAGAATCGGTCAATACACACACGAAAACATCATCAAAGGTGTATACAAGTCATAGTTTGGTCTATTAGGGCCATTATGGCAGTCAGAGGTTGAACTGCCTAAAGGCCTCACATCGACGATGCCAGGTAAGCAAAAGTACGTGAAAATTTCGATGTCTCGAAATTCTGCCCAGCGTATCAGAATCGGTCAATACACACACGAACACATCATCAAAGGTGTATACAAGTCATAGTTTGGTCTATTAGGGCCATTATGGCAGTCACAGGTTGAACTGCCTAAAGGCCTCACATCGACGATGCCAGGTAAGCAAAAGTACGTGAAAATTTCGATGTCTCGAAATTCTGCCCAGCGTATTAGAATCGGTCAATACACACACGAAAACATCATCAAAGGTGTATACAAGTCATAGTTTGGTCTATTAGGGCCATTATGGCAGTCAGAGGTTGAACTGCCTAAAGGCCTCACATCGACGATGCCAGGTATGCAAAAGTACGTGAAAATTTCGATGAATCGAAATTCTGCCCAGCGTATCAGAATCGGTTAATACACACACGAAAACATCATCAAAGGTGTATACAAGTCATAGTTTGGTCTATTAGGGCCATTATGGCAGTCAGAGGTTGAACTGCCTAAAGGCCTCTTATCGACGATGCCAGGTATGCAAAAGTACGTGAAAATTTCGATGTCTCGAAATTCTGCCCAGCGTATCAGAATCGGTCAATACACACACGAAAACATCACCAAAGGTGTATACAAGTCATAGTTTGGTCTTTTAGGGCCATTATGGCAGTCTGAGGTTGAACTGCCTAAAGGCCTCACATCGACGATGCCAGGTATGCAAAAGAGAATCGGTCAATACACACACGAAAACACCATCAAAGGTGTATACAAGTCATAGTTTGGTCTATTAGTGCCATTATGGCATTCACAGGTTGAACTGCCTAAAGGCCTCACATCGACGATGCCAGGTATGCAAAAGTACGTGAAAATTTCGATGTCTCGAAATTCTGCCCAGCGTATCAGAATCGGTTAATACACACACGAAAACATCACCAAAGGTGTATACAAGTCATAGTTTGGTCTATTAGGGCCATTATGGCAGTCAGAGGTTGAACTGCCTAAAGGCCTCACATCGACGATGCCAGGTATGCAAAAGTACGTGAAAATTTCGATGTCTCGAAATTCTGCCCAGCGTATCAGAATCGGTCAATACACACACGAAAATATCATCAAAGGTGTATACAAGTCATAGTTTGGTCTATTAGGGCCATTATGGCAGTCAGAGGTTGAACTGCCTAAAGGCCTCACATCGACGATGCCAGGTAAGCAAAAGTACGTGAAAATTTCGATGTCTCGAAATTCTGCCCAGCGTATTAGAATCGGTCAATACACACACGAAAACATCATCAAAGGTGTATACAAGTCATAGTTTGGTCTATTAGGGCCATTATGGCAGTCAGAGGTTGAACTGCCTAAAGGCCTCACATCGACAATGCCAGGTATGCAAAAGTACGTGAAAATTTCGATGTCTCGAAATTCTGCCCAGCGTATCAGAATCGGTCAATACACACACGAAAATATCATCAAAGGTGTATACAAGTCATAGTTTGGTCTATTAGGGCCATTATGGCAGTCAGAGGTTGAACTGCCTAAAGGCCTCACATCGACGATGCCAGGTATGCAAAAGAGAATCGGTCAATACACACACGAAAACACCATCAAAGGTGTATACAAGCCATAGTTTGGTCTATTAGGGCCATTATGGCAGTCACAGGTTGAACTGCCTAAAGGCCTCACATCGACGATGCCAGGTATGCAAAAGTACGTGAAAATTTCGATGTCTCGAAATTCTGCCCAGCGTATCAGAATCGGTCAATACACACACGAAAATATCATCAAAGGTGTATACAAGTCATAGTTTGGTCTATTAGGGCCATTATGGCAGTCAGAGGTTGAACTGCCTAAAGGCCTCACATCGACGATGCCAGGTAAGCAAAAGTACGTGAAAATTTCGATGTCTCGAAATTCTGCCCAGCGTATTAGAATCGGTCAATACACACACGAAAACATCATCAAAGGTGTATACAAGTCATAGTTTGGTCTATTAGGGCCATTATGGCAGTCAGAGGTTGAACTGCCTAAAGGCCTCACATCGACGATGCCAGGTATGCAAAAGTACGTGAAAATTTCGATGAATCGAAATTCTGCCCAGCGTATCAGAATCGGTTAATACACACACGAAAACATCATCAAAGGTGTATACAAGTCATAGTTTGGTCTATTAGGGCCATTATGGCAGTCAGAGGTTGAACTGCCTAAAGGCCTCTTATCGACGATGCCAGGTATGCAAAAGTACGTGAAAATTTCGATGTCTCGAAATTCTGCCCAGCGTATCAGAATCGGTCAATACACACACGAAAACATCACCAAAGGTGTATACAAGTCATAGTTTGGTCTTTTAGGGCCATTATGGCAGTCTGAGGTTGAACTGCCTAAAGGCCTCACATCGACGATGCCAGGTATGCAAAAGAGAATCGGTCAATACACACACGAAAACACCATCAAAGGTGTATACAAGTCATAGTTTGGTCTATTAGGGCCATTATGGCAGTCACAGGTTGAACTGCCTAAAGGCCTCACATCGACGATGCCAGGTATGCAAAAGTACGTGAAAATTTCGATGTCTCGAAATTCTGCCCAGCGTATCAGAATCGGTTAATACACACACGAAAACATCACCAAAGGTGTATACAAGTCATAGTTTGGTCTATTAGGGCCATTATGGCAGTCAGAGGTTGAACTGCCTAAAGGCCTCACATCGACGATGCCAGGTATGCAAAAGTACGTGAAAATTTCGATGTCTCGAAATTCTGCCCAGCGTATCAGAATCGGTCAATATACACACGAAAATATCATCAAAGGTGTATACAAGTCATAGTTTGGTCTATTAGGGCCATTATGGCAGTCAGAGGTTGAACTGCCTAAAGGCCTCACATCGACGATGCCAGGTAAGCAAAAGTACGTGAAAATTTCGATGTCTCGAAATTCTGCCCAGCGTATTAGAATCGGTCAATACACACACGAAAACATCATCAAAGGTGTATACAAGTCATAGTTTGGTCTATTAGGGCCATTATGGCAGTCAGAGGTTGAACTGCCTAAAGGCCTCACATCGACGATGCCAGGTATGCAAAAGTACGTGAAAATTTCGATGAATCGAAATTCTGCCCAGCGTATTAGAATCGGTCAATACACACACGAAAACATCATCAAAGGTGTATACAAGTCATAGTTTGGTCTATTAGGGCCATTATGGCAGTCAGAGGTTGAACTGCCTAAAGGCCTCACATCGACGATGCCAGGTATGCAAAAGTACGTGAAAATTTCAATGAATCGAAATTCTGCCCAGCGTATCAGAACCGGTTAATACACACACGAAAACATCATCAAAGGTGTATACAAGTCATAGTTTGGTCTATTAGGGCCATTATGGCAGTCAGAGGTTGAACTGCCTAAAGGCCTCACATCGACGATGCCAGGTATGCAAAAGAGAATCGGTCAATACACACACGAAAACACCATCAAAGGTGTATACAAGTCTTAGTTTGGTCTATTAGGGCCATTATGGCAGTCACAGGTTGAACTGCCTAAAGGCCTCACATCGACGATGCCAGGTATGCAAAAGTACGTGAAAATTTCGATGTCTCGAAATTCTGCCCAGCGTATCAGAATCGGTTAATACATACACGAAAATATCACCAAAGGTGTATACAAGTCATAGTTTGGTCTATTAGGGCAATTATGGCAGTCAGAGGTTGAGCTGCCTAAAGGCCACACATCGACGATGCCAGGTATGCAAAAGTACGTGAAAATTTCGATGTCTCGAAATTCTGCCCAGCGTATCAGAATCGGTCAATACACACACGAAAACATCATCAAAGGTGGATACAAGTCATAGTTTGGTCTATTAGGGCCATTATGGCAGTCAGAGGTTGAACTGCCTAAAGGCCTCACATCGACGATGCCAGGTATGCAAAAGAGAATCGGTCAATACACACACGAAAACACCATCAAAGGTGTATACAAGTCATAGTTTGGTCTATTAGGGCCATTATGGCAGTCACAGGTTGAACTGCCTAAAGGCCTCACATCGACGATGCCAGGTATGCAAAAGTACGTGAAAATTTCGATGTCTCGAAATTCTGCCCAGCGTATCAGAATCGGTTAATACATACACGAAAATATCACCAAAGGTGTATACAAGTCATAGTTTGGTCTATTAGGGCCATTATGGCAGTCAGAGGTTGAGCTGCCTAAAGGCCACACATCGACGATGCCAGGTATGCAAAAGTACGTGAAAATTTCGATGTCTCGAAATTCTGCCCAGCGTATCAGAATCGGTCAATACACACACGAAAACATCATCAAAGGTGTATACAAGTCATAGTTTGGTCTATTAGGGCCATTATGGCAGTCACAGGTTGAACTGCCTAAAGGCCTCACATCGACGATGCCAGGTAAGCAAAAGTACGTGAAAATTTCGATGTCTCGAAATTCTGCCCAGCGTATCAGAATCGGTCAATACACACACGAAAACATCATCAAAGGTGTATACAAGTCATAGTTTGGTCTAGTAGGGCCATTATGGCAGTCAGAGGTTGAACTGCCTAAAGGCCTCACATCGACGATGCCAGGTATGCAAAAGTACGTGAAAATTTCGATGTCTCGAAATTCTGCCCAGCGTATCAGAATCGGTTAATACACACACGAAAACATCACCAAAGGTGTATACAAGTCATAGTTTGGTCTATTAGGGCCATTATGGCAGTCAGAGGTTGAACTGCCTAAAGGCCTCACATCGACGATGCCAGGTATGCAAAAGAGAATCGGTCAATACACACACGAAAACACCATCAAAGGTGTATACAAGTCATAGTTTGGTCTATTAGGGCCATTATGGCAGTCACAGGTTGAACTGCCTAAAGGCCTCACATCGACGATGCCAGGTATGCAAAAGTACGTGAAAATTTCGATGTCTCGAAATTCTGCCCAGCGTATCAGAATCGGTTAATACACACACGAAAACATCACCAAAGGTGTATACAAGTCATAGTTTGGTCTATTAGGGCCATTATGGCAGTCAGAGGTTGAACTGCCTAAAGGCCTCACATCGACGATGCCAGGTATGCAAAAGTACGTGAAAATTTCGATGTCTCGAAATTCTGCCCAGCGTATCAGAATCGGTCAATACACACACGAAAACATCATCAAAGGTGTATACAAGTCATAGTTTGGTCTATTAGGGCCATTATGGCAGTCAGAGGTTGAACTGCCTAAAGGCCTCACATCGACGATGCCAGGTATGCAAAAGTACGTGAAAATTTCGATGTCTCGAAATTCTGCCCAGCGTATCAGAATCGGTCAATACACACACGAAAATATCATCAAAGGTGTATACAAGTCATAGTTTGGTCTATTAGGGCCATTATGGCAGTCAGAGGTTGAACTGCCTAAAGGCCTCACATCGACGATGCCAGGTATGCAAAAGTACGTGAAAATTTCGATGTCTCGAAATTCTGCCCAGCGTATCAGAATCGGTTGATACATACACGAAAATATCACCAGGTATGCAAAAGTACGTGAAAATTTCGATGTCTCGAAATTCTGCCCAGCGTATCAGAATCGGTCAATACACACACGAAAACATCATCAAAGGTGTATACAAGTCATAGTTTGGTCTATTAGGGCCATTATAGCAGTCAGAGGTTGAACTGCGTAAAGGCCTCACATCGACGATGCCAGGTAAGCAAAAGTACGTGAAAATTTCGATGTCTCGAAATTCTGCCCAGCGTATCAGAATCGGTCAATACACACACGAAAACATCATCAAAGGTGTATACAAGTCATAGTTTGGTCTATTAGGGCCATTATGGCAGTCACAGGTTGAACTGCCTAAAGGCCTCACATCGACGATGCCAGGTATGCAAAAGTACGTGAAAATTTCGATGTCTCGAAATTCTGCCCAGCGTATCAGAATCGGTTAATACATACACGAAAATATCACCAAAGGTGTATACAAGTCATAGTTTGGTCTATTAGGGCCATTATGGCAGTCAGAGGTTGAGCTGCCTAAAGGCCACACATCGACGATGCCAGGTATGCAAAAGTACGTGAAAATTTCGATGTCTCGAAATTCTGCCGAGCGTATCAGAATCGGTCAATACACACACGAAAACATCATCAAAGGTGTATACAAGTCATAGTTTGGTCTATTAGGGCCATTATGGCAGTCAGAGGTTGAACTGCCTAAAGGCCTCACATCGACGATGCCAGGTAAGCAAAAGTACGTGAAAATTTCGATGTCTCGAAATTCTGCCCAGCGTATCAGAATCGGTCAATACACACACGAAAACATCATCAAAGGTGTATACAAGTCATAGTTTGGTCTAATAGGGCCATTATGGCAGTCAGAGGTTGAACTGCCTAAAGGCCTCACATCGACGATGCCAGGTATGCAAAAGTACGTGAAAATTTCGATGTCTCGAAATTCTGCCCAGCTTATCAGAATCGGTTGATACACACACGAAAACATCACCAAAGGTGTATACAAGTCATAGTTTGGTCTATTAGGGCCATTATGGCAGTCACAGGTTGAACTGCCTAAAGGCCTCACATCGACGATGCCAGGTATGCAAAAGAGAATCGGTCAATACACACACGAAAACACCATCAAAGGTGTATACAAGTCATAGTTTGGTCTATTAGGGCCATTATGGCAGTCACAGGTTGAACTGCCTAAAGGCCTCACATCGACGATGCCAGGTATGCAAAAGTACGTGAAAATTTCGATGTCTTGAAATTCTGCCCAGCGTATCAGAATCGGTTAATACACACACGAAAACATCACCAAAGGTGTATACAAGTCATAGTTTGGTCTATTAGGGCCATTATGGCAGTCAGAGGTTGAACTGCCTAAAGGCCTCACATCGACGATGCCAGGTATGCAAAAGAGAATCGGTCAATACACACACGAAAACACCATCAAAGGTGTATACAAGTCATAGTTTGGTCTATTAGGGCCATTATGGCAGTCACAGGTTGAACTGCCTAAAGGCCTCACATCGACGATGCCAGGTATGCAAAAGTACGTGAAAATTTCGATGTCTCGAAATTCTGCCCAGCGTATCAGAATCGGTTAATACACACACGAAAACATCACCAAAGGTGTATACAAGTCATAGTTTGGTCTATTAGGGCCATTATGGCAGTCAGAGGTTGAACTGCCTAAAGGCCTCACATCGACGATGCCAGGTATGCAAAAGTACGTGAAAATTTCGATGTCTCGAAATTCTGCCCAGCGTATCAGAATCGGTCAATATACACACGAAAATATCATCAAAGGTGTATACAAGTCATAGTTTGGTCTATTAGGGCCATTATGGCAGTCAGAGGTTGAACTGCCTAAAGGCCTCACATCGACGATGCCAGGTAAGCAAAAGTACGTGAAAATTTCGATGTCTCGAAATTCTGCCCAGCGTATTAGAATCGGTCAATACACACACGAAAACATCATCAAAGGTGTATACAAGTCATAGTTTGGTCTATTAGGGCCATTATGGCAGTCAGAGGTTGAACTGCCTAAAGGCCTCACATCGACGATGCCAGGTATGCAAAAGTACGTGAAAATTTCGATGTCTCGAAATTCTGCCCAGCGTATCAGAATCGGTCAATACACACACGAAAATATCATCAAAGGTGTATACAAGTCATAGTTTGGTCTATTAGGGCCATTATGGCAGTCAGAGGTTGAACTGCCTAAAGGCCTCACATCGACGATGCCAGGTATGCAAAAGTACGTGAAAATTTCGATGTCTCGAAATTCTGCCCAGCGTATCAGAATCGGTTGATACATACACGAAAATATCACCAAAGGTGTATACAAGTCATAGTTTGGTCTATTAGGGCCATTATGGCAGTCAGAGGTTGAGCTGCCTAAAGGCCACACATCGACGATGCCAGGTATGCAAAAGTACGTGAAAATTTCGATGTCTCGAAATTCTGCCGAGCGTATCAGAATCGGTCAATACACACACGAAAACATCATCAAAGGTGTATACAAGTCATAGTTTGGTCTATTAGGGCCATTATGGCAGTCAGAGGTTGAACTGCCTAAAGGCCTCACATCGACGATGCCAGGTAAGCAAAAGTACGTGAAAATTTCGATGTCTCGAAATTCTGCCCAGCGTATCAGAATCGGTCAATACACACACGAAAACATCATCAAAGGTGTATACAAGTCATAGTTTGGTCTAATAGGGCCATTATGGCAGTCAGAGGTTGAACTGCCTAAAGGCCTCACATCGACGATGCCAGGTATGCAAAAGTACGTGAAAATTTCGATGTCTCGAAATTCTGCCCAGCTTATCAGAATCGGTTGATACACACACGAAAACATCACCAAAGGTGTATACAAGTCATAGTTTGGTCTATTAGGGCCATTATGGCAGTCAGAGGTTGAACTGCCTAAAGGCCTCACATCGACGATGCCAGGTATGCAAAAGAGAATCGGTCAATACACACACGAAAACACCATCAAAGGTGTATACAAGTCATAGTTTGGTCTATTAGGGCCATTATGGCAGTCACAGGTTGAACTGCCTAAAGGCCTCACATCGACGATGCCAGGTATGCAAAAGTACGTGAAAATTTCGATGTCTCGAAATTCTGCCCAGCGTATCAGAATCGGTTAATACATACACGAAAATATCACCAAAGGTGTATACAAGTCATAGTTTGGTCTATTAGGGCCATTATGGCAGTCAGAGGTTGAGCTGCCTAAAGGCCACACATCGACGATGCCAGGTATGCAAAAGTACGTGAAAATTTCGATGTCTCGAAATTCTGCCCAGCGTATCAGAATCGGTCAATACACACACGAAAACATCATCAAAGGTGTATACAAGTCATAGTTTGGTCTATTAGGGCCATTATGGCAGTCAGAGGTTGAACTGCCTAAAGGCCTCACATCGACGATGCCAGGTATGCAAAAGAGAATCGGTCAATACACACACGAAAACACCATCAAAGGTGTATACAAGTCATAGTTTGGTCTATTAGGGCCATTATGGCAGTCAGAGGTTGAGCTGCCTAAAGGCCACACATCGACGATGCCAGGTATGCAAAAGTACGTGAAAATTTCGATGTCTCGAAATTCTGCCCAGCGTATCAGAATCGGTCAATACACACACGAAAACATCATCAAAGGTGTATACAAGTCATAGTTTGGTCTATTAGGGCCATTATGGCAGTCAGAGGTTGAACTGCCTAAAGGCCTCACATCGACGATGCCAGGTAAGCAAAAGTACGTGAAAATTTCGATGTCTCGAAATTCTGCCCAGCGTATCAGAATCGGTCAATACACACAAGAAAACATCATCAAAGGTGTATACAAGTCATAGTTTGGTCTATTAGGGCCATTATGGCAGTCACAGGTTGAACTGCCTAAAGGCCTCACATCGACGATACCAGGTATGCAAAAGTACGTGAAAATTTCGATGTCTCGAAATTCTGCCCAGCGTATCAGAATCGGTTAATACATACACGAAAATATCACCAAAGGTGTATACAAGTAATAGTTTGGTCTATTAGGGCCATTATGGCAGTCAGAGGTTGAGCTGCCTAAAGGCCACACATCGACGATGCCAGGTATGCAAAAGAGAATCGGTCAATACACACACGAAAACACCATCAAAGGTGTATACAAGTCATAGTTTGGTCTATTAGGGCCATTATGGCAGTCACAGGTTGAACTGCCTAAAGGCCTCACATCGACGATGCCAGGTATGCAAAAGTACGTGAAAATTTCGATGTCTCGAAATTCTGCCCAGCGTATCAGAATTGGTCAATACACACACGAAAACATCATCAAAGGTGTATACAAGTCATAGTTTGGTCTATTAGGGCCATTATGGCAGTCAGAGGTTGAGCTGCCTAAAGGCCACACATCGACGATGCCAGGTATGCAAAAGTACGTGAAAATTTCGATGTCTCGAAATTCTGCCCAGCGTATCAGAATCGGTCAATACACACACGAAAACATCATCAAAGGTGTATACAAGTCATAGTTTGGTCTATTAGGGCCATTATGGCAGTCAGAGGTTGAACTGCCTAAAGGCCTCACATCGACGATGCCAGGTAAGCAAAAGTACGTGAAAATTTCGATGTCTCGAAATTCTGCCCAGCGTATCAGAATCGGTCAATACACACAAGAAAACATCATCAAAGGTGTATACAAGTCATAGTTTGGTCTATTAGGGCCATTATGGCAGTCACAGGTTGAACTGCCTAAAGGCCTCACATCGACGATGCCAGGTATGCAAAAGTACGTGAAAATTTCGATGTCTCGAAATTCTGCCCAGCGTATCAGAATCGGTTAATACATACACGAAAATATCACCAAAGGTGTATACAGGTCATAGTTTGGTCTATTAGGGCCATTATGGCAGTCAGAGGTTGAGCTGCCTAAAGGCCACACATCGACGATGCCAGGTATGCAAAAGTACGTGAAAATTTCGATGTCTCGAAATTCTGCCCAGCGTATCAGAATTGGTCAATACACACACGAAAACATCATCAAAGGTGTATACAAGTCATAGTTTGGTCTATTAGGGCCATTATAGCAGTCAGAGGTTGAACTGCGTAAAGGCCTCACATCGACGATGCCAGGTAAGCAAAAGTACGTGAAAATTTCGATGTCTCGAAATTCTGCCCAGCGTATCAGAATCGGTCAATACACACACGAAAACATCATCAAAGGTGTATACAAGTCATAGTTTGGTCTATTAGGGCCATTATGGCAGTCACAGGTTGAACTGCCTAAAGGCCTCACATCGACGATGCCAGGTATGCAAAAGTACGTGAAAATTTCGATGTCTCGAAATTCTGTCCAGCGTATCAGAATCGGTCAATACACACACGAAAACATCATCAAAGGTGTATACAAGTCATAGTTTGGTCTATTAGGGCCATTATGGCAGTCAGAGGTTGAACTGCCTAAAGGCCTCACATCGACGATGCCAGGTATGCAAAAGTACGTGAAAATTTCGATGTCTCGAAATTCTGCCCAGCTTATCAGAATCGGTTAATACACACACGAAAACATCACCAAAGGTGTATACAAGTCATAGTTTGGTCTATTAGGGCCATTATGGCAGTCACAGGTTGAACTGCCTAAAGGCCTCACATCGACGATGCCAGGTATGCAAAAGAGAATCGGTCAATACACACACGAAAACACCATCAAAGGTGTATACAAGTCATAGTTTGGTCTATTAGGGCCATTATGGCAGTCACAGGTTGAACTGCCTAAAGGCCTCACATCGACGATGCCAGGTATGCAAAAGTACGTGAAAATTTCGATGTCTCGAAATTCTGCCCAGCGTATCAGAATCGGTTAATACATACACGAAAATATCACCAAAGGTGTATACAAGTCATAGTTTGGTCTATTAGGGCCATTATGGCAGTCAGAGGTTGAGCTGCCTAAAGGCCACACATCGACGATGCCAGGTATGCAAAAGTACGTGAAAATTTCGATGTCTCGAAATTCTGCCCAGCGTATCAGAATCGGTCAATACACACACGAAAACATCATCAAAGGTGTATACAAGTCATAGTTTGGTCTATTAGGGCCATTATGGCAGTCAGAGGTTGAACTGCCTAAAGGCCTCACATCAACGATGCCAGGTATGCAAAAGAGAATCGGTCAATACACACACGAAAACACCATCAAAGGTGTATACAAGTCATAGTTTGGTCTATTAGGGCCATTATGGCAGTCAGAGGTTGAGCTGCCTAAAGGCCACACATCGACGATGCCAGGTATGCAAAAGTACGTGAAAATTTCGATGTCTCGAAATTCTGCCCAGCGTATCAGAATCGGTCAATACACACACGAAAACATCATCAAAGGTGTATACAAGTCATAGTTTGGTCTATTAGGGCCATTATGGCAGTCAGAGGTTGAACTGCCTAAAGGCCTCACATCGACGATGCCAGGTAAGCAAAAGTACGTGAAAATTTCGATGTCTCGAAATTCTGCCCAGCGTATCAGAATCCGTCAATACACACAAGAAAACATCATCAAAGGTGTATACAAGTCATAGTTTGGTCTATTAGGGCCATTATGGCAGTCACAGGTTGAACTGCCTAAAGGCCTCACATCGACGATGCCAGGTATGCAAAAGTACGTGAAAATTTCGATGTCTCGAAATTCTGCCCAGCGTATCAGAATCGGTTAATACACACACGAAAACATCACCAAAGGTGTATACAAGTCATAGTTTGGTCTATTAGGGCCATTATGGCAGTCAGAGGTTGAACTGCCTAAAGGCCTCACATCGACGATGCCAGGTAAGCAAAAGTACGTGAAAATTTCGATGTCTCGAAATTCTGCCCAGCGTATCAGAATCGGTTAATACACACACGAAAACATCACCAAAGGTGTATACAAGTCATAGTTTGGTCTATTAGGGCCATTATGGCAGTCACAGGTTGAACTGCCTAAAGGCCTCACATCGACGATGCCAGGTATGCAAAAGTACGTGAAAATTTCGATGTCTCGAAATTCTGCCCAGCGTATCAGAATCGGTTAATACACACACGAAAACATCACCAAAGGTGTATACAAGTCATAGTTTGGTCTATTAGGGCCATTATGGCAGTCAGAGGTTGAACTGCCTAAAGGCCTCACATCGACGATGCCAGGTATGCAAAAGAGAATCGGTCAATACACACACGAAAACACCATCAAAGGTGTATACAAGTCATAGTTTGGTCTATTAGGGCCATTATGGCAGTCACAGGTTGAACTGCCTAAAGGCCTCACATCGACGATGCCAGGTATGCAAAAGTACGTGAAAATTTCGATGTCTCGAAATTCTGCCCAGCGTATCAGAATCGGTCAATACACACACGAAAACATCATCAAAGGTGTATACAAGTCATAGTTTGGTCTATTAGGGCCATTATGGCAGTCAGAGGTTGAACTGCCTAAAGGCCTCACATCGACGATGCCAGGTATGCAAAAGAGAATCGGTCAATACACACACGAAAACACCATCAAAGGTGTATACAAGTCATAGTTTGGTCTATTAGGGCCATTATGGCAGTCACAGGTTGAACTGCCTAAAGGCCTCACATCGACGATGCCAGGTATGCAAAAGTACGTGAAAATTTCGATGTCTCGAAATTCTGCCCAGCGTATCAGAATCGGTTAATACATACACGAAAATATCACCAAAGGTGTATACAAGTCATAGTTTGGTCTATTAGGGCCATTATGGCAGTCAGAGGTTGAGCTGCCTAAAGGCCACACATCGACGATGCCAGGTATGCAAAAGTACGTGAAAATTTCGATGTCTCGAAATTCTGCCCAGCGTATCAGAATCGGTCAATACACACACGAAAACATCATCAAAGGTGTATACAAGTCATAGTTTGGTCTATTAGGGCCATTATGGCAGTCAGAGGTTGAACTGCCTAAAGTCCTCACATCGACGATGCCAGGTATGCAAAAGAGAATCGGTCAATACACACACGAAAACACCATCAAAGGTGTATACAAGTCATAGTTTGGTCTATTAGGGCCATTATGGCAGTCACAGGTTGAACTGCCTAAAGGCCTCACATCGACGATGCCAGGTATGCAAAAGTACGTGAAAATTTCGATGTCTCGAAATTCTGCCCAGCGTATCAGAATCGGTTAATACATACACGAAAACATCACCAAAGGTGTATACAAGTCATAGTTTGGTCTATTAGGGCCATTATGGCAGTCAGAGGTTGAACTGCCTAAAGGCCTCACATCGACGATGCCAGGTATGCAAAAGAGAATCGGTCAATACACACACGAAAACACCATCAAAGGTGTATACAAGTCATAGTTTGGTCTATTAGGGCCATTATGGCAGTCACAGGTTGAACTGCCTAAAGGCCTCACATCGACGATGCCAGGTATGCAAAAGTACGTGAAAATTTCGATGTCTCGAAATTCTGCCCAGCGTATCAGAATCGGTTAATACACACACGAAAACATCACCAAAGGTGTATACAAGTCATAGTTTGGTCTATTAGGGCCATTATGGCAGTCAGAGGTTGAACTGCCTAAAGGCCTCACATCGACGATGCCAGGTATGCAAAAGAGAATCGGTCAATACACACACGAAAACACCATCAAAGGTGTATACAAGTCATAGTTTGGTCTATTACGGCCATTATGGCAGTCACAGGTTGAACTGCCTAAAGGCCTCACATCGACGATGCCAGGTATGCAAAAGTACGTGAAAATTTCGATGTCTCGAAATTCTGCCCAGCGTATCAGAATCGGTTAATACATACACGAAAATATCACCAAAGGTGTATACAAGTCATAGTTTGGTCTATTAGGGCCATTATGGCAGTCAGAGGTTGAGCTGCCTAAAGGCCACACATCGACGATGCCAGGTATGCAAAAGTACGTGAAAATTTCGATGTCTCGAAATTCTGCCCAGCGTATCAGAATCGGTCAATACACACACGAAAACATCACCAAAGGTGTATACAAGTCATAGTTTGGTCTATTAGGGCCATTATGGCAGTCAGAGGTTGAACTGCCTAAAGGCCTCACATCGACGATGCCAGGTAAGCAAAAGTACGTGAAAATTTCGATGTCTCGAAATTCTGCCCAGCGTATCAGAATCGGTCAATACACATACGAAAACATCATCAAAGGTGTATACAAGTCATAGTTTGGTCTATTAGGGCCATTATGGCAGTCAGAGGTTGATCTGCCTAAAGGCCTCACATCGACGATGCCAGGTATGCAAAAGTACGTGAAAATTTCGATGTCTCGAAATTCTGCCCAGCGTATCAGAATCGGTTAATACACACACGAAAACATCACCAAAGGTGTATACAAGTCATAGTTTGGTCTATTAGGGCCATTATGGCAGTCAGAGGTTGAACTGCCTAAAGGCCTCACATCGACGATGCCAGGTATGCAAAAGAGAATCGGTCAATACACACACGAAAACACCATCAAAAGTGTATACAAGTCATAGTTTGGTCTATTAGGGCCATTATGGCAGTCACAGGTTGAACTGCCTAAAGGCCTCACATCGACGATGCCAGGTATGCAAAAGTACGTGAAAATTTCGATGTCTCGAAATTCTGCCCAGCGTATCAGAATCGGTTAATACATACACGAAAATATCACCAAAGGTGTATACAAGTCATAGTTTGGTCTATTAGGGCCATTATGGCAGTCAGAGGTTGAGCTGCCTAAAGGCCACACATCGACGATGCCAGGTATGCAAAAGTACGTGAAAATTTCGATGTCTGGAAATTCTGCCCAGCGTATCAGAATCGGTCAATACACACACGAAAACATCATCAAAGGTGTATACAAGTCATAGTTTGGTCTATTAGGGCCATTATGGCAGTCGGAGGTTGAACTGCCTAAAGGCCTCACATCGACGATGCCAGGTAAGCAAAAGTACGTGAAAATTTCGATGTCTCGAAATTCTGCCCAGCGTATCAGAATCGGTCAATACACACACGAAAACATCATCAAAGGTGTATACAAGTCATAGTTTGGTCTATTAGGGCCATTATGGCAGTCAGAGGTTGAACTGCCTAAAGGCCTCACATCGACGATGCCAGGTATGCAAAAGTACGTGAAAATTTCGATGTCTCGAAATTCTGCCCAGCGTATCAGAATCGGTTAATACACACACGAAAACATCACCAAAGGTGTATACAAGTCATAGTTTGGTCTATTAGGGCCATTATGGCAGTCAGAGGTTGAACTGCCTAAAGTCCTCACATCGACGATGCCAGGTATGCAAAAGAGAATCGGTCAATACACACACGAAAACACCATCAAAGGTGTATACAAGTCATAGTTTGGTCTATTAGGGCCATTATGGCAGTCACAGGTTGAACTGCCTAAAGGCCTCACATCGACGATGCCAGGTATGCAAAAGTACGTGAAAATTTCGATGTCTCGAAATTCTGCCCAGCGTATCAGAATCGGTTAATACATACACGAAAACATCACCAAAGGTGTATACAAGTCATAGTTTGGTCTATTAGGGCCATTATGGCAGTCAGAGGTTGAACTGCCTAAAGGCCTCACATCGACGATGCCAGGTATGCAAAAGAGAATCGGTCAATACACACACGAAAACACCATCAAAGGTGTATACAAGTCATAGTTTGGTCTATTAGGGCCATTATGGCAGTCACAGGTTGAACTGCCTAAAGGCCTCACATCGACGATGCCAGGTATGCAAAAGTACGTGAAAATTTCGATGTCTCGAAATTCTGCCCAGCGTATCAGAATCGGTTAATACACACACGAAAACATCACCAAAGGTGTATACAAGTCATAGTTTGGTCTATTAGGGCCATTATGGCAGTCAGAGGTTGAACTGCCTAAAGGCCTCACATCGACGATGCCAGGTATGCAAAAGAGAATCGGTCAATACACACACGAAAACACCATCAAAGGTGTATACAAGTCATAGTTTGGTCTATTACGGCCATTATGGCAGTCACAGGTTGAACTGCCTAAAGGCCTCACATCGACGATGCCAGGTATGCAAAAGTACGTGAAAATTTCGATGTCTCGAAATTCTGCCCAGCGTATCAGAATCGGTTAATACATACACGAAAATATCACCAAAGGTGTATACAAGTCATAGTTTGGTCTATTAGGGCCATTATGGCAGTCAGAGGTTGAGCTGCCTAAAGGCCACACATCGACGATGCCAGGTATGCAAAAGTACGTGAAAATTTCGATGTCTCGAAATTCTGCCCAGCGTATCAGAATCGGTCAATACACACACGAAAACATCATCAAAGGTGTATACAAGTCATAGTTTGGTCTATTAGGGCCATTATGGCAGTCAGAGGTTGAACTGCCTAAAGGCCTCACATCGACGATGCCAGGTAAGCAAAAGTACGTGAAAATTTCGATGTCTCGAAATTCTGCCCAGCGTATCAGAATCGGTCAATACACATACGAAAACATCATCAAAGGTGTATACAAGTCATAGTTTGGTCTATTAGGGCCATTATGGCAGTCAGAGGTTGATCTGCCTAAAGGCCTCACATCGACGATGCCAGGTATGCAAAAGTACGTGAAAATTTCGATGTCTCGAAATTCTGCCCAGCGTATCAGAATCGGTTAATACACACACGAAAACATCACCAAAGGTGTATACAAGTCATAGTTTGGTCTATTAGGGCCATTATGGCAGTCAGAGGTTGAACTGCCTAAAGGCCTCACATCGACGATGCCAGGTATGCAAAAGAGAATCGGTCAATACACACACGAAAACACCATCAAAAGTGTATACAAGTCATAGTTTGGTCTATTAGGGCCATTATGGCAGTCACAGGTTGAACTGCCTAAAGGCCTCACATCGACGATGCCAGGTATGCAAAAGTACGTGAAAATTTCGATGTCTCGAAATTCTGCCCAGCGTATCAGAATCGGTTAATACATACACGAAAATATCACCAAAGGTGTATACAAGTCATAGTTTGGTCTATTAGGGCCATTATGGCAGTCAGAGGTTGAGCTGCCTAAAGGCCACACATCGACGATGCCAGGTATGCAAAAGTACGTGAAAATTTCGATGTCTGGAAATTCTGCCCAGCGTATCAGAATCGGTCAATACACACACGAAAACATCATCAAAGGTGTATACAAGTCATAGTTTGGTCTATTAGGGCCATTATGGCAGTCGGAGGTTGAACTGCCTAAAGGCCTCACATCGACGATGCCAGGTAAGCAAAAGTACGTGAAAATTTCGATGTCTCGAAATTCTGCCCAGCGTATCAGAATCGGTCAATACACACACGAAAACATCATCAAAGGTGTATACAAGTCATAGTTTGGTCTATTAGGGCCATTATGGCAGTCAGAGGTTGAACTGCCTAAAGGCCTCACATCGACGATGCCAGGTATGCAAAAGTACGTGAAAATTTCGATGTCTCGAAATTCTGCCCAGCGTATCAGAATCGGTCAATACACACACGAAAACATCACCAAAGGTGTATACAAGTCATAGTTTGGTCTATTAGGGCCATTATGGCAGTCAGAGGTTGAACTGCCTAAAGGCCTCACATCGACGATGCCAGGTATGCAAAAGAGAATCGGTCAATACACACACGAAAACACCATCAAAGGTGTATACAAGTCATAGTTTGGTCTATTAGGGCCATTATGGCAGTCACAGGTTGAACTGCCTAAAGGCCTCACATCGACGATGCCAGGTATGCAAAAGTACGTGAAAATTTCGATGTCTCGAAAGTCTGCCCAGCGTATCAGAATCGGTTAATAAATACACGAAAACATCATCAAAGGTGTATA
Source organism: Eristalis tenax (assembly GCA_905231855.2). Taxonomy (NCBI): domain Eukaryota; kingdom Metazoa; phylum Arthropoda; class Insecta; order Diptera; family Syrphidae; genus Eristalis; species Eristalis tenax. The sequence goes on from CAJNIU020000136.1 coordinate 195,916, forward strand.
CAAGTCATAGTTTGGTCTATTAGGGCCATTATGGCAGTCAGAGGTTGAGCTGCCTAAAGGCCACACATCGACGATGCCAGGTATGCAAAAGTACGTGAAAATTTCGATGTCTCGAAATTCTGCCCAGCGTATCAGAATCGGTCAATACACACACGAAAACATCATCAAAGGTGTATACAAGTCATAGTTTGGTCTATTAGGGCCATTATGGCAGTCAGAGGTTGAACTGCCTAAAGGCCTCACATCGACGATGCCAGGTATGCAAAAGAGAATCGGTCAATACACACACGAAAACACCATCAAAGGTGTATACAAGTCATAGTTTGGTCTATTAGGGCCATTATGGCAGTCACAGGTTAAACTGCCTAAAGGCCTCACATCGACGATGCCAGGTATGCAAAAGTACGTGAAAATTTCGATGTCTCGAAATTCTGCCCAGTGTATCAGAATCGGTTAATACATACACGAAAACATCATCAAAGGTGTATACAAGTCATAGTTTGGTCTATTAGGGCCATTATGGCAGTCAGAGGTTGAACTGCCTAAAGGCCTCACATCGACGATGCCAGGTATGCAAAAGAGAATCGGTCAATACACACACGAAAACACCATCAAAGGTGTATACAAGTCATAGTTTGGTCTATTAGGGCCATTATGGCAGTCAGAGGTTGAGCTGCCTAAAGGCCACACATCGACGATGCCAGGTATGCAAAAGTACGTGAAAATTTCGATGTCTCGAAATTCTGCCCAGCGTATCAGAATCGGTCAATACACACACGAAAACATCATCAAAGGTGTATACAAGTCATAGTTTGGTCTATTAGGGCCATTATGGCAGTCAGAGGTTGAACTGCCTAAAGGCCTCACATCGACGATGCCAGGTAAGCAAAAGTACGTGAAAATTTCGATGTCTCGAAATTCTGCCCAGCGTATCAGAATCGGTCAATACACACACGAAAACATCATCAAAGGTGTATACAAGTCATAGTTTGGTCTATTAGGGCCATTATGGCAGTCAGAGGTTGAACTGCCTAAAGGCCTCACATCGACGATGCCAGGTATGCAAAAGAGAATTGGTCAATACACACACGAAAACACCATCAAAGGTGTATACAAGTCATAGTTTGGTCTATTAGGGCCATTATGGCAGTCACAGGTTGAACTGCCTAAAGGCCTCACATCGACGATGCCAGGTATGCAAAAGTACGTGAAAATTTCGATGTCTCGAAATTCTGCCCAGCGTATCAGAATCGGTTAATACACACACGAAAACATCACCAAAGGTGTATACAAGTCATAGTTTGGTCTATTAGGGCCATTATGGCAGTCAGAGGTTGAACTGCCTAAAGGCCTCACATCGCGATGCCAGGTATGCAAAAGTACGTGAAAATTTCGATGTCTCGAAATTCTGCCCAGTGTATCAGAATCGGTCAATACACACACGAAAATATCATCAAAGGTGTATACAAGTCATAGTTTGGTCTATTAGGGCCATTATGGCAGTCAGATGTTGAACTGCCTAAAGGCCTCCCATCGATGATGAAAGGTATGCAAAAGTACGTGAAAATTTCGATGTCTCGAAATTCTGCCCAACGTATCAGAATCGGTTAATACGTGAAAATTTCGATGTCTCGAAATTCTGCCCAGCGTATCAGAATCGGTCAATACACACACGAAAACATCATCAAAGGTGTATACAAGTCATAGTTTGGTCTATTAGGGCCATTATGGCAGTCAGAGGTTGAACTGCCTAAAGGCCTCACATCGACGATGCCAGGTATGCAAAAGTACGTGAAAATTTCGATGTCCTGAAATGCAGCCCGGCGTATCAAAATCGCAGCAGGTAGGCAGCAGGTAGTTCCAGTACAGGTTCAGGTCCTGAGAATGTATCCTCAGATCCCTGGCTAACAAGTTTATGGGCGATCACAACTCTGGCAATCTCGTGGTGACCTGGGACCCTTACGGGACCATTGGTGACTTTCGACTTGCACTTGACCTATCCTGCAAAGCCTTAAGTACAGCTTGGCTGAGGGTATGCCACATGGCAGTGGCCCGAAGACTCTTCCACTTCGCAAATGTGGGACAAAGCAGAGGATGCTGGCGAACCCAAGTTGTGCCATAGATCGGGCTAGTTTAAGATGCTTGTTGGATTAGCCCTGGTCCATCGCCACGTAAGGACTGATCACCTTAGAGTGAACAATAGGCTCTAATACGAAGGGGGTGTGTGATCTTTAGTGTCAGCAATTTAGTGATGGTACTTTGGGTTACTGTTCTTTGCAGTATGCTTTATAGGAGTTGACAGCTGCACTCTGTCCTGGAATATGTACACGATACCGATTTATTTCCGGATATGTCTCGAAAAGTCAGCAAAAGTTCATCTTGTCAGAATCGAGCCCTGAAACAGCTCCCGTGGAGTATATTTGAATAATATTACACTCCCTTCACGGTTTTTGAGTTTTGTGATGTTAAAACTTTGTCTTGAACTAATCTCAACCCACCCGCGTATCAGAATCGGTCAATACACACACGAAAACATCATCAAAGGAGTATACAAGTCATAGTTTGGTCTATTAGGGCCATTATGGCAGTCAGAGGTTGAACTGCCTAAAGGCCTCACATCGACGATGCCAGGTATGCAAAAGTACGTGAAAATTTCGATGTCTCGAAATTCTGCCCAGCGTATCAGAATCGGTCAATACACACACGAAAACATCATCAAAGGTGTATACAAGTCATAGTTTGGTCTATTAGGGCCATTATGGCAGTCAGAGGTTGAACTGCCTAAAGGCCTCACATCGACGATGCCAGGTATGCAAAAGAGAATCGGTCAATACACACACGAAAACACCATCAAAGGTGTATACAAGGCATAGTTTGGTCTATTAGGGCCATTATGGCAGGCACAGGTTGAACTGCCTAAAGGCCTCACATCGACGATGCCAGGTATGCAAAAGTACGTGAAAATTTCGATGTCTCGAAATTCTGCCCAGCGTATCAGAATCGGTTAATACACACACGAAAACATCACCAAAGGTGTATACAAGTCATAGTTTGGTCTATTAGGGCCATTATGGCAGTCAGAGGTTGAACTGCCTAAAGGCCTCACATCGACGAGGCCAGGTATGCAAAAGTACGTGAAAATTTCGATGTCTCGAAATTCTGCCCAGCGTATCAGAATCGGTCAATACACACACGAAAATATCATCAAAGGTGTATACAAGTCATAGTTTGGTCTATTAGGGCCATTATGGCAGTCAGATGTTGAACTGCCTAAAGGCCTCCCATCGATGATGAAAGGTATGCAAAAGTACGTGAAAATTTCGATGTCTCGAAATTCTGCCCAACGTATCAGAATCGGTTAATACGTGAAAATTTCGATGTCTCGAAATTCTGCCCAGCGTATCAGAATCGGTCAATACACACACGAAAACATCATCAAAGGTGTATACAAGTCATAGTTTGGTCTATTAGGGCCATTATGGCAGTCAGAGGTTGAACTGCCTAAAGGCCTCACATCGACGATGCCAGGTATGCAAAAGTACGTGAAAATTTCGATGTCCTGAAATGCAGCCCGGCGTATCAAAATCGCAGCAGGTAGGCAGCAGGTAGTTCCAGTACAGGTTCAGGTCCTGAGAATGTATCCTCAGATCCCTGGCTAACAAGTTTATGGGCGATCACAACTCTGGCAATCTCGTGGTGACCTGGGACCCTTACGGGACCATTGGTGACTTTCGACTTGCACTTGACCTATCCTGCAAAGCCTTAAGTACAGCTTGGCTGAGGGTATGCCACATGGCAGTGGCCCGAAGACTCTTCCACTTCGCAAATGTGGGACAAAGCAGAGGATGCTGGCGAACCCAAGTTGTGCCATAGATCGGGCTAGTTTAAGATGCTTGTTGGATTAGCCCTGGTCCATCGCCACGTAAGGACTGATCACCTTAGAGTGAACAATAGGCTCTAATACGAAGGGGGTGTGTGATCTTTAGTGTCAGCAATTTAGTGATGGTACTTTGGGTTACTGTTCTTTGCAGTATGCTTTATAGGAGTTGACAGCTGCACTCTGTCCTGGAATATGTACACGATACCGATTTATTTCCGGATATGTCTCGAAAAGTCAGCAAAAGTTCATCTTGTCAGAATCGAGCCCTGAAACAGCTCCCGTGGAGTATATTTGAATAATATTACACTCCCTTCACGGTTTTTGAGTTTTGTGATGTTAAAACTTTGTCTTGAACTAATCTCAACCCACCCGCGTATCAGAATCGGTCAATACACACACGAAAACATCATCAAAGGTGTATACAAGTCATAGTTTGGTCTATTAGGGCCATTATGGCAGTCAGAGGTTGAACTGCCTAAAGGCCTCACATCGACGATGCCAGGTATGCAAAAGTACGTGAAAATTTCGATGTCTCGAAATTCTGCCCAGCGTATCAGAATCGGTCAATACACACACGAAAACATCATCAAAGGTGTATACAAGTCATAGTTTGGTCTATTAGGGCCATTATGGCAGTCAGAGGTTGAACTGCCTAAAGGCCTCACATCGACGATGCCAGGTATGCAAAAGAGAATCGGTCAATACACACACGAAAACACCATCAAAGGTGTATACAAGTCATAGTTTGGTCTATTAGGGCCATTATGGCAGGCACAGGTTGAACTGCCTAAAGGCCTCAAATCGACGATGCCAGGTATGCAAAAGTACGTGAAAATTTCGATGTCTCGAAATTCTGCCCAGCGTATCAGAATCGGTTAATACACACACGAAAACATCACCAAAGGTGTATACAAGTCATAGTTTGGTCTATTAGGGCCATTATGGCAGTCAGAGGTTGAACTGCCTAAAGGCCTCACATCGACGAGGCCAGGTATGCAAAAGTACGTGAAAATTTCGATGTCTCGAAATTCTGCCCAGCGTATCAGAATCGGTCAATACACACACGAAAATATCATCAAAGGTGTATACAAGTCATAGTTTGGTCTATTAGGGCCATTATGGCAGTCAGATGTTGAACTGCCTAAAGGCCTCCCATCGATGATGAAAGGTATGCAAAAGTACGTGAAAATTTCGATGTCCTGAAATGCAGCCCAACGTATCAGAATCGGTTAATACGTGAAAATTTCGATGTCTCGAAATGCTGCCCAGCGTATCAGAATCGGTTAATACACACACGAAAACATCATCAAAGGTGTATACAAGTCATAGTTTGGTCTATTAGGGCCATTATGGCAGTCAGAGGTTGAACTGCCTAAAGGCCTCACATCGACGATGCCAGGTATGCAAAAGTACGTGAAAATTTCGATGTCCTGAAATGCAGCCCGTCGTATCAAAATCGCAGCAGGTAGGCAGCAGGTAGTTCCAGTACAGGTTCAGGTCCTGAGAATGTATCCTCAGATCCCTGGCTAACAAGTTTATGGGCGATCACAACTCTGGCAATCTCGTGGTGACCTGGGACCCTTACGGGACCATTGGTGACTTTCGACTTGCACTTGACCTATCCTGCAAAGCCTTAAGTACAGCTTGGCTGAGGGTATGCCACATGGCAGTGGCCCGAAGACTCTTCCACTTCGCAAATGTGGGACAAAGCAGAGGATGCTGGCGAACCCAAGTTGTGCCATAGATCGGGCTAGTTTAAGATGCTTGTTGGATTAGCCCTGGTCCATCGCCACGTAAGGACTGATCACCTTAGAGTGAACAATAGGCTCTAATACGAAGGGGGTGTGTGATCTTTAGTGTCAGCAATTTAGTGATGGTACTTTGGGTTACTGTTCTTTGCAGTATGCTTTATAGGAGTTGACAGCTGCACTCTGTCCTGGAATATGTACACGATACCGATTTATTTCCGGATATGTCTCGAAAAGTCAGCAAAAGTTCATCTTGTCAGAATCGAGCCCTGAAACAGCTCCCGTGGAGTATATTTGAATAATATTACACTCCCTTCACGGTTTTTGAGTTTTGTGATGTTAAAACTTTGTCTTGAACTAATCTCAACCCACCATTCCTTTCGACTAGTCACCATATTCCAGAGATGTCTTGATCTATGACACGTTCCTAGACTCTGGAGGATGACCACCGTTGTCTTCAAACAAAATGCAGGGAAGAGAACCAATCAGTCTATCATCCTTGCTGCTCAAAACTCTTGAAAAATTTATCAATTTACATAGTCTCGGTGAATAAAATGTCGATCTCTCAGCATGGCTACAAACCAATGTAATATTAGGTGGAGATATTGTCACGTGTTCGGGCAGTCTGGAAGCGATCAAATCTCTGAGCGCAGTCACATTTATTTCCAATTCGGCCCTCAATTGCCGCCATTCTCTTAACGAGATGGCCATGTATTTTAGCATCCAACTCATGTGGGTGCCGGGACAAAGTGGAATCCTATTGCGATGCAGAAGAACTCGCTAAAAAGGGCACCACCTCAACACTCTTACACTACAAAACATTTCCTAAAGCTTGAAACGCTAACTCAAACCAAACGTAGATGGTCGTCTGGCACTGAATGCCTCATCACAAAGCAAGTATGGTCTACTATCGATCCAAAACGCACATGCGACCGATCGAAATGAGAAGGCCGAATCTTTGAACTCTCATCGGCATTACGACCGGGCATTGTGCCATACCTAGTCTTGAAACGTGAGTCCTAATGGCACAATGATAGAAAAAACAAAACTTTTTTGCAATTGTAGAGCTTTATCACAAAATTCTGTCACAAATTCTGTCACTTGGAACCCATATTGACTGCGATGGCAATGTTTGAAACGTCGGTGGAACTCCATGTCCACCAAACGGCGCATTGACCCTGATCTAAATTGCCTCTGAATTACTAATGCGCGAACTGAAGAAGCCAGTTGACGAAGACACGAAATTGTCAATGGTCGCTTCCAGTTAGCCGCAGAGTGAGTAGAATTAAAGAAAGAAGAAATGAAAAACAGCCAAGGTGTCCAGAAACTCGTGTCGGTATGGGCCGCAATGAAACTGGGGACACTGGGGTGTCCAGAAAGTCATGTCGGCCCATACCGACACGAGTTTCGTTAAACTGGGGTGTCCCGAACGTCAAGCCGGGCCATACCGACCCGAGTTTCGGTCGATACACACGAGTTTCGGGACACTGGGGTGTCCCGAAAGTCATGTCGGCCCATACCAGCACTGGGGTGTCCCGAAAGTCATGTCGGCCCTTACCGACACGAGTTTCGGAACACTGGGGTGTCCCGACACGAGTCATGTCGGCCCATACCGAGTTTCGGGACACTGGGGTGTCCCGAAAGTCATGTCGGCCCATACCGACACGAGTTTCGGGCCACTGGGGTGTCCCGAAAGTCATGTTGGCCCATACCGACACGAGTTTCGGGAGACTGGGGTGTCTCGAAATTCATGCACGCCCATACCGACACGAGTTTCGGGAGACTGGGGTGTCCCGAAAGTCATGTCCGCCCATACCGACACGAGTTTCGGGACACTGGGGTGTCCCGAAAGTTATGTCGGCCCATACCGACACGAGTTTCGGGAGACTGGGTTTGTCTCGAAAGTCATGTCGGCCCATACCGACACGAGTTTCGGGCCACTGGGGTGTCCCGAAAGTCATGTTGGCCCATACCGACACGAGTTTCGGGAGACTGGGGTGTCTCGAAATTCATGCACGCCCATACCGACACGAGTTTCGGGAGACTGGGGTGTCCCGAAAGTCATGTCCGCCCATACCGACACGAGTTTCGGGACACTGGGGTGTCCCGAAAGTTATGTCGGCCCATACCGACACGAGTTTCGGGAGACTGGGTTTGTCTCGAAAGTCATGTCGGCCCATACCGACACGAGTTTCGGGCCACTGGGGTGTCTCGAAATTCATGCACGCCCATACCGACACGAGTTTCGGGAGACTGGGGTGTCCCGAAAGTCATGTCCGCCCATACCGACACGAGTTTCGGGACACTGGGGTGTCCCGAAAGTTATGTCGGCCCATACCGACACGAGTTTCGGGAGACTGGGTTTGTCTCGAAAGTCATGTCGGCCCATACCGACACGAGTTTCGGGCCACTGGGGTGTCCCGAAAGTCATGTTGGCCCATACCGACACGAGTTTCGGGAGACTGGGGTGTCTCGAAATTCATGCACGCCCATACCGACACGAGTTTCGGGAGACTGGGGTGTCCCGAAAGTCATGTCCGCCCATACCGACACGAGTTTCGGGACACTGGGGTGTCCCGAAAGTCATGTCGGCCCATACCGACACGAGTTTCGGGAGACTGGGTTTGTCTCGAAAGTCATGTCGGCCCATACCGACACGAGTTTCGGGCCACTGGGGTGTCCCGAAAGTCATGTTGGCCCATACCGACACGAGTTTCGGGAGACTGGGGTGTCTCGAAAGTCATGTCGGCCCATAACGACACGAGTTTCGGGCCACTGGGGTGTCCCGAAAGTCATGTCGGCCCATACCGACACGAGTTTCGGGCCACTGGGGTGTCCCGAAAGTCATGTCGGCCCATACCAACACGAGTTTCGGGCCATTGGGGTGTCCCGAAAGTCATGTTGGCCCATACCGACACGAGTTTCGGGCCACTGGGGTGTCCCGAAAGTCATGTCGGCCCATACCGACACGAGTTTCGGGCCACTGGGGTGTCCCGAAAGTCATGTCGGCCCATACCGACACGAGTTTCGGGGCACTGGGCTGTCCCGAAAGTCATGTCGGCCCATACCGACACGAGTTTCGGGCCACTGGGGTGTCCCGAAAGTCATGTCGGCCCATACCAACACGAGTTTCGGGCCATTGGGGTGTCCCGAAAGTCATGTTGGCCCATACCGACACGAGTTTCGGGCCACTGGGGTGTCCCGAAAGTCATGTCGGCCAATACCGACACGAGTTTCGGGGCACTGGGCTGTCCCGAAAGTCATGTCGGCCCATACCGACACGAGTTTCGGGCCACTGGGGTGTCCCGAAAGTCATGTCGGCCAATACCGAAACGAGTTTCGGGACACTGGGGTGTCCCGAAAGTCATGTCGGCCCATACCAACACGAGTTTCGGGCCACTGGGGTGTCCCGAAAGTCATGTCGGCCCATACCGACACGAGCTTCGGGACACTGGGGTGTCCCGACAGTCATGCACGCCCATACCGACACGAGTTTCGGGAGACTGGGGTGTCCCGAAAGTCATGTCCGCCCATACCGACACGAGTTTCGGGACACTGGGGTGTCCCGAAAGTTATGTCGGCCCATACCGACACGAGTTTCGGGAGACTGGGTTTGTCTCGAAAGTCATGTCGGCCCATACCGACACAAGTTTCGGGCCACTGGGGTGTCCCGAAAGTCATGTCGGCCCATACCGACACGAGTTTCGGGAGACTGGGGTGTCTCAAAAGTCATGTCGGCCCATACCGACACGAGTTTCGGGCCACTGGGGTGTCCCGAAAGTCATGTTGGCCCATACCGACACGAGTTTCGGGAGACTGTGGTGTCTCGAAAGTCATGTCGGCCCATAACGACACGAGTTTCGGGCCACTGGGGTGTCCCGAAAGTCATGTCGGCCCATACCGACACGAGCTTCGGGACACTGGGGTGTCCCGAACGTCAAGCCGGGCCATACCGACCCGAGTTTCGGTCGATACACACGAGTTTCGGGACACTGGGGTGTCCCGAAAGTCATGTCGGCCCATACCAGCACTGGGGTGTCCCGAAAGTCATGTCGGCCCTTACCGACACGAGTTTCGGAACACTGGGGTGTCCCGACACGAGTCATGTCGGCCCATACCGAGTTTCGGGACACTGGGGTGTCCCGAAAGTCATGTCGGCCCATACCGACACGAGTTTCGGGCCACTGGGGTGTCCCGAAAGTCATGTTGGCCCATACCGACACGAGTTTCGGGAGACTGGGGTGTCTCGAAATTCATGCACGCCCATACCGACACGAGTTTCGGGAGACTGGGGTGTCCCGAAAGTCATGTCCGCCCATACCGACACGAGTTTCGGGACACTGGGGTGTCCCGAAAGTTATGTCGGCCCATACCGACACGAGTTTCGGGAGACTGGGGTGTCCCGAAAGTCATGTCCGCCCATACCGACACGAGTTTCGGGACACTGGGGTGTCCCGAAAGTTATGTCGGCCCATACCGACACGAGTTTCGGGAGACTGGGTTTGTCTCGAAAGTCATGTCGGCCCATACCGACACGAGTTTCGGGCCACTGGGGTGTCCCGAAAGTCATGTTGGCCCATACCGACACGAGTTTCGGGAGACTGTGGTGTCTCGAAAGTCATGTCGGCCCATAACGACACGAGTTTCGGGCCACTGGGGTGTCCCGAAAGTCATGTCGGCCCATACCGACACGAGTTTCGGGCCACTGGGGTGTCCCGAAAGTCATGTCGGCCCATACCGACACGAGCTTCGGGACACTGGGGTGTCCCGAAAGTCATGTCGGCCCATACCGACACGAGTTTCGGGAGACTGGGGTGTCTCGAAAGTCATGTCGGCCCATACCGACACGAGTTTCGGGCCACTGGGGTGTCCCGAAAGTCATGTCGGCCCATACCGACACGAGTTTCGGGCCACTGGGGTGTCCCGAAAGTCATGTCGGCCCATACCGACACGAGTTTCGGTACACTGGGGTGTCCCGAAAGTCATGTCGGCCCATACCGACACGAGTTTCGAGACACTGGGGTGTCCCGAAAGTCATGTCGGCCCATACCGACACGAGTTTCGGGACACTGGGGTGTCCCGAAAGTCATGTCGGCCCATACCGACACGAGTTTCGGGACACTGGGTTGTCTCGAAAGTCATGTCGGCCCATACCGACACGAATTTCGGGACACTGGGGTGTCCCGAAAGTCATGCACGCCCATACCGACACGAGTTTCGGGAGACTGGGGTGTCCCGAAAGTCATGTCCGCCCATACCGACACGAGTTTCGGGACACTGGGGTGTCCCGAAAGTCATGTCGGCCCATACCGACACGAGTTTCGCGAGACTGGGTTTGTCACGAAAGTCATGTCGGCGAATACCGACACGAGTTTCGGGACACTGGGGTGTCCCGAACGTCATGCACGCCCATACCGACACGAGTTTCGGGAGACTGGGGTGTCCCGAAAGTCATGTCCGCCCATACCGACACGAGTTTCGGGACACTGGGGTGTCCTGAAAGTTATGTCGGCCCATACCGACACGAGCTTCGGGAGACTGGGTTTGTCTCGAAAGTCATGTCCGCCCATACCGACACGAGTTTCGGGCCACTGTGGTGTCCCGAAAGTCATGTCGGCCCATACCGACACGAGTTTCGGGCCACTGGGGTGTCCCGAAAGTCATGTCGGCCCATACCGACACGAGTTTCTGGACACTGGGGTGTCCTGAAAGTTATGTCGGCCCATACCGACACGAGTTTCGGGAGACTGGGTTTGTCTCGAAATTCATGTCGGCCCATACCGACACGAGTTTCGGGAGACTGGGGTGTCCCGAAAGTCTTGCACGCCCATACCGACACGAGTTTCGGGTCACTGGGGTGTCCCGAAAGTCATGTCGGCCCATACCGACACGAGTTTCGGGACACTGGGGTGTCCCGACAGTCATGCACGCCCATACCGACACGAGTTTCGGGAGACTGGGGTGTCCCGAAAGTCATGTCCGCCCATACCGACACGAGTTTCGGGACACTGGGGTGTCCCGAAAGTTATGTCGGCCCATACCGACACGAGTTTCGGGAGAATGGGTTTGTCTCGAAAGTCATGTCGGCCCATACCAACACAAGTTTCGGGCCACTGGGGTGTCCCGAAAGTCATGTCGGCCCATACCGACACGAGTTTCGGGAGACTGGGGTGTCTCAAAAGTCATGTCGGCCCATACCGACACGAGATTCGGGACACAGGGGTGTCCCGAAAGTCATGTCGGCCCATACCGACACGTGTGTCCCGAAAGTCCGCGTCCATACACGAGTATCCCAAAACTTCCAGTTAGCCGCAGAGTGAGTAGAATTAAAGAAAGAAGAAATGAAAAACAGCCAAGGTGTCCAGAAACTCGTGTCGGTATGGGCCGCAATGACACTGGGGACACTGGGGTGTCCAGAAAGTAATGTCGGCCCATACCGACACGAGTTTCGTTAAACTGGGGTGTCCCGAACGTCAAGCCGGGCCATACCGACCCGAGTTTCGGTCGATACACACGAGTTTCGGGACACTGGGGTGTCCCGAAAGTCATGTCGGCCCATACCAGCACTGGGGTGTCCCGAAAGTCATGTCGGCCCTTACCGACACGAGTTTCGGAACACTGGGGTGTCCCGACACGAGTCATGTCGGCCCATACCGAGTTTCGGGACACTGGGGTGTCCCGAAAGTCATGTCGGCCCATACCGACACGAGTTTCGGGCCACTGGGGTGTCCCGAGAGTCATGTTGGCCCATACCGACACGAGTTTCGGGAGACTGGGGTGTCTCGAAATTCATGCACGCCCATACCGACACGAGTTTCGGGAGACTGGGGTGTCCCGAAAGTCATGTCCGCCCATACCGACACGAGTTTCGGGCCACTGGGGTGTCCCGAAAGTCATGTCGGCCCATACCGACACAAGTTTCTGGACACTGGGGTGTCCTGAAAGTTATGTCGGCCCATACCGACACGAGTTTCGGGAGACTGGGTTTGTCTCGAAATTCATGTCGGCCCATACCGACACGAGTTTCGGGAGACTGGGGTGTCCCGAAAGTCTTGCACGCCCATACCGACACGAGTTTCGGGTCACTGGGGTGTCCCGAAAGTCATGTCGGCCCATACCGACACGAGTTTCGGGACACTGGGGTGTCCCGACAGTCATGCACGCCCATACCGACACGAGTTTCGGGAGACTGGGGTGTCCCGAAAGTCATGTCCGCCCATACCGACACGAGTTTCGGGACACTGGGGTGTCCCGAAAGTTATGTCGGCCCATACCGACACGAGTTTCGGGAGACTGGGTTTGTCTCGAAAGTCATGTCGGCCCATACCGACACAAGTTTCGGGCCACTGAGGTGTCCCGAAAGTCATGTCGGCCCATACCGACACGAGTTTCGGGAGACTGGGGTGTCTCAAAAGTCATGTCGGCCCATACCGACACGAGATTCGGGACACTGGGGTGTCCCGAAAGTCATGTCGGCCCATACCGACACGTGTGTCCCGAAAGTCCGCGTCCATACACGAGTGTCCCAAAAGTCATGTCGGCCCATACCGACACGAGTTTCGGGACACTGGGGTGTCCCGAACGTCATGTCGGCCCATACCGACACGAGTTTCGGGACACTGGGGTGTCCCGAAAGTCATGTCGGCCCATACCGACACGAGTTTCGGGACACTGGGGTGTCCCGAAAGTCATGTCCGCCCATACCGGCACGTGTTTCGGGACGCTGGGGTGTCCCGAAAGTCATGTCGGCCCATACCGACACGAGTTTCGGAACACTGGGGTGTCCCGAAAGTCATGTCGGCCCATACCGACACGAGTTTCGGGACACTGGGGTGTCTCGAAAGTCATGTCGGCCCATACCGACACGAGTTTCGGGACACTGGGGTGTCCCGAAAGTCATGCACGCCCATACCGACACGAGTTTCGGGAGACTGGGGTGTCCCGAAAGTCATGTCCGCCCATAACGGCACGAGTTTCGGGACACTGGGGTGTCCCGAAAGTCATGTCGGCCCATACCGACACGAGTTTCGGGAGACTGGGGTGTCCCGAAAGTCATGTCCGCCCATACCGACACGAGTTTCGGGACACTAGGGTGTCCCGAAAGTCATGTCGGCCCATACCGACACGAATTTCGGGAGACTGGGTTTGTCTCGAAAGTCATGACACTGGGGTGTCCCGAAAGTCATGCACGCCCATACCGACACGAGTTTCGGGAGACTGGGGTGTCCCGAAAGTCATGTCGGCCCATACCGACACGAGTTTCGGGACACTGGGGTGTCCCGAAAGTTATGTCGGCCCATACCGACACGAGTTTCGGGAGACTGGGTTTGTCTCGAAAGTCATGTCGGCCCATACCGACACGAGTTTCGGGCCACTGGGGTGTCCCGAAAGTCATGTCGGCCCATACCGACACGAGTTTCGGGAGACTGGGGTGTCTCGAAAGTCATGCACGCCCATACCGACACGAGTTTCGGGAGACTGGGGTGTCCCGAAAGTCATGTCCGCCCATACCGACACGAGTTTCGGGACACTAGGGTGTCCCGAAAGTCATGTCGGCCCATACCGACACGAGTTTCGGGAGACTGGGTTTGTCTCGAAAGTCATGACACTGGGGTGTCCCGAAAGTCATGCACGCCCATACCGACACGAGTTTCGGGAGACTGGGGTGTCCCGAAAGTCATGTCCGCCCATACCGACACGAGTTTCGGGACACTGGGGTGTCCCGAAAGTTATATCCCATACCGACACGAGTTTCGGGAGACTGGGTTTGTCTCGAAAGTCATGTCGGCCCATACCGACACGAGTTTCGGGCCACTGGGGTGTCCCGAAAGTCATGTCGGCCCATACCGACACGAGTTTCGGGCCACTGGGGTGTCCCGAAAGTCATATCGGCTCATACTGACACGAGTTTCGGGACACTGGTCGCTTCCAGTTAGCCGCAGAGTGAGTAGAATTAAAGAAAGAAGAAATGAAAAACAGCCAAGGTGTCCAGAAACTCGTGTCGGTAAGGGCCGACATGACTTTCAGGACACCCAGTGCCGGTATGGGCCGACACGAGTTTCGGGACACTGTCCCGAAAGTCATGTCGGCCCATACCGGCACGAGTTTCGGGTCACTGGGGTGTCCCAAAAGTCATGTCGGCCCATACCGATACGAGTTTCGGGACACTGGTGTGTCCCGAAATTCATGTCGGCCAATACAGACACGAGTTTCGGGACACTGGGGTGTGGGCCCATACCGACACGAGCTTCGGGACACTGGGGTGTCCCGAAAGTCATGTCCGCCCATACCGGCACCAGTTTCGGGACACTGGGGTGTCCCGAAAGTCATGTCGGCCCATACCGACACGAGTTTCGGGACACTGGGGTGTCCCGAAAGTCATGTCGGCCCATACCGACACGAGTTTCGGGAGACTGGGGTGTTTCGAAAGTCATGTCGGCCCATACGGACACTGGGGTGTCCCGAAAGTCATGCACGCCCATACCGACACGAGTTTCGGGAGACTGGGGTGTCCCGAAAGTCATGTCCGCCCATACCGACACGAGTTTCGGGACACTGGGTTTGTCTCGAAAGTCATGTCGGCCCATACCGACACGAGTTTCGGGCCACTGGGGTGTCCCGAAAGTCATGTCGGCCCATACCGACACAAGTTTCGGGAGACTGGGGTTTCTCGAAAGTCATGTCGGCCCATACCGACACTAGTTGCGGGCCACTGGGGTGTCCCGAAAGTCATGTCGGCCCATACCGACACGAGTTTCGGGCCATTGGGGTGTCCCGAAAGTCATGTCGGCCCATACCGACACGAGTTTCGGGACGCTGGGGTGTCCCGAAAGTCATGTCGGCCCATACCGACACTAGTTGCGGGCCACTGGGGTGTCCCGAAAGTCATGTCATCCCATACCGACACTAGTTGCGGGCCACTGGCGTGTCCTGAAAGTCATGTCGGCCCATACCGACACGAGTTTCGGGACACTGGGGTGTCCCGAAAGTCATGTCGGCCCATACCGACACGAGTTTCTGGACACTGGGGTGTCCCGGGACACCCCAGTGGCCAGCAACTAGTTTTCGAGGACACGAGTTTCGAGACACCCCAGTCTCCCGAAACTCGTGTCGGTATGGGCCGACATGACTTTCGGGACACCCCGAATCTCGTGTACCGACACAAATTCATGTCGGCCCATACCGACACGAGTTTCGGGAGACTGGGGTGTCTCGAAAGTCATGTCGGCCCATACCGACACGAGTTTCGGGACACTGGGGTGTCCCGAAAGTCATGTCGGCCCATACCGACACGAGTTTCGGGACACTGGGGTGTCCCGAAAGTCATGTCGGCCCATATCGACACGAGTTTCGGGCCACTGGGGTGTCCCGAAAGTCATGTCGGTATGGGCCTTCCTGGGGTGTGTCGGTATACGTATATGTCATGTCCGCCCATACCGACACGAGTTTCGGGACACCCCAGTGTCCCGAAAGTCATGTCGGCCCATACTTGACTGACTGACTTTCGGGACACCCCAGTGTCGGTGTGTCCAAACTCGTGTCGGTATGAGCCGACATGACTTTCGGGACACCCCAGTGTCGGTGTATCGAAACTCGTGTCGGTATGAGCCGACATGACTTTCGGGACACCCCAGTGTCGGTGTGTCGAAACTCGTGTCGGTATGAGCCGACATGAATTTCGGGACACCCCAGTGTCCCGAAATTCGTGTCGGTATGAGCCGACATGACTTTCGGGACACCCCAGTGTCCCGAAATTCGTGTCGGTATGAGCCGACATGACTTTCGGGACACCCCAGTGTCCCGAAATTCGTGTCGGTATGAGCCGACATGACTTTCGGGACACCCCAGTGTCCCGAAACTCGTGTCGGTACGAGCCGACATGACTTTCGGGACACCCCAGTGTCCCGAAACTCGTGTCGGTATGAGCCGACATGACTTTCGGGACACCCCAGTGTCCCGAAACTCGTGTCGGTATGAGCCGACATGACTTTCGGGACACCCCAGTGTCCGTATGAGCCGACATGACTTTCGGGACACCCCAGTGTCCCGAAACTCGTGTCGGTATGAGCCGTCATGACTTTCGGGACACCCCAGTGTCCCGAAACTCGTGTCGGTATGAGCCGACATGACTTTCGGGACACCCCAGTGTCCCGAAACTCGTGTCGGTATGAGCCGACATGACTTTCGGGACACCCCAGTGTCCCGAAACTCGACACCCCGGTGTCCCGAAAGTCATGTCGACCGAAACTCGTGTCGGTATGAGCCGACATGACTTTCGGGACACCCCAGTGTCCCGAAACTCGTGTCGGTATGAGCCGACATGACTTTCGGGACACCCCAGTGTCCCGAAACTCGTGTCGGTATGAGCCGACATGACTTTCGGGACACCCCAGTGTCCCGAAACTCGTGTCGGTATGAGCCGACATGACTTTCGGGACACCCCAGTGTCCCGAAACTCGTGTCGGTATGAGCCGACATGACTTTCGGGACACCCCAGTGTCCCGAAACTCGTGTCGGTATGAGCCGACATGACTTTCGGGACACCCCAGTGTCCCGAAACTCGTGTCGGTATGAGCCGACATGACTTTCGGGACACCCCAGTGTCCCGAAACTCGTGTCGGTATGAGCCGACATGACTTTCGGGACACCCCAGTGTCCCGAAACTCGTGTCGGTATGAGCCGACATGACTTTCGGGACACCCCAGTGTCCCGAAACTCGTGTCGGTATGAGCCGACATGACTTTCGGGACACCCCAGTGTCCCGAAACTCGTGTCGGTATGAGCCGACATGACTTTCGGGACACCCCAGTGTCCCGAAACTCGTGTCGGTATGAGCCGACATGACTTTCGGGACACCCCAGTGTCCCGAAACTCGTGTCGGTATGAGCCGACATGACTTTCGGGACACCCCAGTGTCCCGAAACTCGAAACTCGTGTCGGTATGAGCCGACATGACTTTCGGGACACCCCAGTGTCCCGAAACTCGAAACTCGTGTCGGTATGAGCCGACATGACTTTCGGGACACCCCAGTGTCCCGAAACTCGAAACTCGTGTCGGTATGAGCCGACATGACTTTCGGGACACCCCAGTGTCCCGAAACTCGAAACTCGTGTCGGTATGAGCCGACATGACTTTCGGGACACCCCAGTGTCCCGAAACTCGAAACTCGTGTCGGTATGAGCCGACATGACTTTCGGGACACCCCAGTGTCCCGAAACTCGAAACTCGTGTCGGTATGAGCCGACATGACTTTCGGGACACCCCAGTGTCCCGAAACTCGAAACTCGTGTCGGTATGAGCCGACATGACTTTCGGGACACCCCAGTGTCCCGAAACTCGAAACTCGTGTCGGTATGAGCCGACATGACTTTCGGGACACCCCAGTGTCCCGAAACTCGAAACTCGTGTCGGTATGAGCCGACATGACTTTCGGGACACCCCAGTGTCCCGAAACTCGAAACTCGTGTCGGTATGAGCCGACATGACTTTCGGGACACCCCAGTGTCCCGAAACTCGAAACTCGTGTCGGTATGAGCCGACATGACTTTCGGGACACCCCAGTGTCCCGAAACTCGAAACTCGTGTCGGTATGAGCCGACATGACTTTCGGGACACCCCAGTGTCCCGAAACTCGAAACTCGTGTCGGTATGAGCCGACATGACTTTCGGGACACCCCAGTGTCCCGAAACTCGAAACTCGTGTCGGTATGAGCCGACATGACTTTCGGGACACCCCAGTGTCCCGAAACTCGAAACTCGTGTCGGTATGAGCCGACATGACTTTCGGGACACCCCAGTGTCCCGAAACTCGAAACTCGTGTCGGTATGAGCCGACATGACTTTCGGGACACCCCAGTGTCCCGAAACTCGAAACTCGTGTCGGTATGAGCCGACATGACTTTCGGGACACCCCAGTGTCCCGAAACTCGAAACTCGTGTCGGTATGAGCCGACATGACTTTCGGGACACCCCAGTGTCCCGAAACTCGTGTCGGTATGAGCCGACATGACTTTCGGGACACCCCAGTGTCCCGAAACTCGTGTCGGTATGAGCCGACATGACTTTCGGGACACCCCAGTGTCCCGAAGCTCGTGTCGGTATGAGCCGACATGACTTTCGGGACACCCCAGTGTCCCGAAACTCGTGTCGGTATGAGCCGACATGACTTTCGGGACACCCCAGTGTCCCGAAACTCGTGTCGGTATGAGCCGACATGACTTTCGGGACACCCCAGTGTCCCGAAACTCGTGTCGGTATGAGCCGACATGACTTTCGGGACACCCCAGTGTCCCGAAACTCGTGTCGGTATGAGCCGACATGACTTTCGGGACACCTCAGTGTCCCGAAACTCGTGTCGGTATGAGCCGACATGACTTTCGGGACACCCCAGTGTCCCGAAACTCGTGTCGGTATGAGCCGACATGACTTTCGGGACACCCCAGTGTCCCGAAACTCGTGTCGGTATGAGCCGACATGACTTTCGGGACACCCCAGTGTCCCGAAACTCGTGTCGGTATGAGCCGACATGACTTTCGGGACACCCCAGTGTCCCGAAACTCGTGTCGGTATGAGCCGACATGACTTTCGGGACACCCCAGTGTCCCGAAACTCGTGTCGGTATGAGCCGACATGACTTTCGGGACACCCCAGTGTCCCGAAGCTCGTGTCGGTATGAGCCGACATGACTTTCGGGACACCCCAGTGTCCCGAAGCTCGTGTCGGTATGAGCCGACATGACTTTCGGGACACCCCAGTGTCCCGAAACTCGTGTCGGTATGAGCCGACATGACTTTCGGGACACCCCAGTGTCCCGAAACTCGTGTCGGTATGAGCCGACATGACTTTCGGGACACCCCAGTGTCCCGAAACTCGTGTCGGTATGAGCCGACATGACTTTCGGGACACCCCAGTGTCCCGAAACTCGTGTCGGTATGAGCCGACATGACTTTCGGGACACCCCAGTGTCCCGAAACTCGTGTCGGTATGAGCCGACATGACTTTCGAGACACCCCAGTGTCTCGAAACTCGTGTCGGTATGAGCTTTCGGGACACCCCAGTGTCGGTATGAGCCGACATGACTTTCGGGACACCCCAGTGTCCCGAAACTCGTGTCGGTATGAGCCGACATGAATTTCGGGACACCCCAGTGTCCCGAAACTCGTGTCGGTATGAGCCGACATGAATTTCGGGACACCCCAGTGTCCCGAAACTCGTGTCGGTATGAGCCGACATGACTTTCGGGACACCCCAGTGTCCCGAAACTCGTGTCGGTATGAGCCGACATGACTTTCGGGACACCCCAGTGTCCCGAAACTCGTGTCGGTATGAGCCGACATGACTTTCGGGACACCCCAGTGTCCCGAAACTCGTGTCGGTATGAGCCGACATGACTTTCGGGACACCCCAGTGTCCCGAAACTCGTGTCGGTATGAGCCGACATGACTTTCGGGACACCCCAGTGTCCCGAAACTCGTGTCGGTATGAGCCGACATGACTTTCGGGACACCCCAGTGTCCCGAAACTCGTGTCGGTATGAGCCGACATGACTTTCGGGACACCCCAGTGTCCCGAAACTCGTGTCGGTATGAGCCGACATGACTTTCGGGACACCCCAGTGTCCCGAAACTCGTGTCGGTATGAGCCGACATGACTTTCGGGACACCCCAGTGTCCCGAAACTCGTGTCGGTATGAGCCGACATGACTTTCGGGACACCCCAGTGTCCCGAAACTCGTGTCGGTATGAGCCGACATGACTTTCGGGACACCCCAGTGTCCCGAAACTCGTGTCGGTATGAGCCGACATGACTTTCGGGACACCCCAGTGTCCCGAAACTCGTGTCGGTATGGGCCGACATGACTTTCGGGACACCCCAGTGTCCCGAAACTCGTGTCGGTATGGGCCGACATGACTTTCGGGACACCCCGAATCTCGTGTACCGACACAAATTCATGTCGGCCCATACCGACACGAGTTTCGGGAGACTGGGGTGTCTCGAAAGTCATGTCGGCCCATACCGACACGAGTTTCGGGCCATTGGGGTGTCCCGAAAGTCATGTCGGCCCATACCGACACGAGTTTCGGGACGCTGGGGTGTCCCGAAAGTCATGTCGGCCCATACCGACACTAGTTGCGGGCCACTGGGGTGTCCCGAAAGTCATGTCATCCCATACCGACACTAGTTGCGGGCCACTGGCGTGTCCTGAAAGTCATGTCGGCCCATACCGACACGAGTTTCGGGACACTGGGGTGTCCCGAAAGTCATGTCGGCCCATACCGACACGAGTTTCTGGACACTGGGGTGTCCCGGGACACCCCAGTGGCCAGCAACTAGTTTTCGAGGACACGAGTTTCGAGACACCCCAGTCTCCCGAAACTCGTGTCGGTATGGGCCGACATGACTTTCGGGACACCCCGAATCTCGTGTACCGACACAAATTCATGTCGGCCCATACCGACACGAGTTTCGGGAGACTGGGGTGTCTCGAAAGTCATGTCGGCCCATACCGACACGAGTTTCGGGACACTGGGGTGTCCCGAAAGTCATGTCGGCCCATACCGACACGAGTTTCGGGACACTGGGGTGTCCCGAAAGTCATGTCGGCCCATATCGACACGAGTTTCGGGCCACTGGGGTGTCCCGAAAGTCATGTCGGTATGGGCCTTCCTGGGGTGTGTCGGTATACGTATATGTCATGTCCGCCCATACCGACACGAGTTTCGGGACACCCCAGTGTCCCGAAAGTCATGTCGGCCCATACTTGACTGACTGACTTTCGGGACACCCCAGTGTCGGTGTGTCCAAACTCGTGTCGGTATGAGCCGACATGACTTTCGGGACACCCCAGTGTCGGTGTGTCGAAACTCGTGTCGGTATGAGCCGACATGACTTTCGGGACACCCCAGTGTCGGTGTGTCGAAACTCGTGTCGGTATGAGCCGACATGACTTTCGGGACACCCCAGTGTCCCGAAATTCGTGTCGGTATGAGCCGACATGACTTTCGGGACACCCCAGTGTCCCGAAATTCGTGTCGGTATGAGCCGACATGACTTTCGGGACACCCCAGTGTCCCGAAATTCGTGTCGGTATGAGCCGACATGACTTTCGGGACACCCCAGTGTCCCGAAACTCGTGTCGGTACGAGCCGACATGACTTTCGGGACACCCCAGTGTCCCGAAACTCGTGTCGGTATGAGCCGACATGACTTTCGGGACACCCCAGTGTCCCGAAACTCGTGTCGGTATGAGCCGACATGACTTTCGGGACACCCCAGTGTCCCGAAACTCGTGTCGGTATGAGCCGACATGACTTTCGGGACACCCCAGTGTCCCGAAACTCGTGTCGGTATGAGCCGACATGACTTTCGGTACACTGGGGTGTCCCGAAAGTCATGTCGGTATGAGCCGACATGACTTTCGGGACACCCCAGTGTCCCGAAACTCGTGTCGGTATGAGCCGACATGACTTTCGGGACACCCCAGTGTCCCGAAACTCGTGTCGGTATGAGCCGACATGACTTTCGGGACACCCCAGTGTCCGTATGAGCCGACATGACTTTCGGGACACCCCAGTGTCCCGAAACTCGTGTCGGTATGAGCCGACATGACTTTCGGGACACCCCAGTGTCCCGAAACTCGTGTCGGTATGAGCCGACATGACTTTCGGGACACCCCAGTGTCCCGAAACTCGTGTCGGTATGAGCCGACATGACTTTCGGGACACCCCAGTGTCCCGAAACTCGTGTCGGTATGAGCCGACATGACTTTCGGGACACCCCAGTGTCCCGAAACTCGTGTCGGTATGAGCCGACATGACTTTCGGGACACCCCAGTGTCCCGAAACTCGTGTCGGTATGAGCCGACATGACTTTCGGGACACCCCAGTGTCCCGAAACTCGTGTCGGTATGAGCCGACATGACTTTCGGGACACCCCAGTGTCCCGAAACTCGTGTCGGTATGAGCCGACATGACTTTCGGGACACCCCAGTGTCCCGAAACTCGTGTCGGTATGAGCCGACATGACTTTCGGGACACCCCAGTGTCCCGAAACTCGTGTCGGTATGAGCCGACATGACTTTCGGGACACCCCAGTGTCCCGAAACTCGTGTCGGTATGAGCCGACATGACTTTCGGGACACCCCAGTGTCCCGAAACTCGTGTCGGTATGAGCCGACATGACTTTCGGGACACCCCAGTGTCCCGAAACTCGTGTCGGTATGAGCCGACATGACTTTCGGGACACCCCAGTGTCCCGAAACTCGTGTCGGTATGAGCCGACATGACTTTCGGGACACCCCAGTGTCCCGAAACTCGTGTCGGTATGAGCCGACATGACTTTCGGGACACCCCAGTGTCCCGAAACTCGTGTCGGTATGAGCCGACATGACTTTCGGGACACCCCAGTGTCCCGAAACTCGTGTCGGTATGAGCCGACATGACTTTCGGGACACCCCAGTGTCCCGAAACTCGTGTCGGTATGAGCCGACATGACTTTCGGGACACCCCAGTGTCCCGAAACTCGTGTCGGTATGAGCCGACATGACTTTCGGGACACCCCAGTGTCCCGAAACTCGTGTCGGTATGAGCCGACATGACTTTCGGGACACCCCAGTGTCCCGAAACTCGTGTCGGTATGAGCCGACATGACTTTCGGGACACCCCAGTGTCCCGAAACTCGAAACTCGTGTCGGTATGAGCCGACATGACTTTCGGGACACCCCAGTGTCCCGAAACTCGAAACTCGTGTCGGTATGAGCCGACATGACTTTCGGGACACCCCAGTGTATGAGCCGACATGACTCGTGTCGGTATGAGCCGACATGACTTTCGGGACACCCCAGTGTCCCGAAACTCGTGTCGGTATGAGCCGACATGACTTTCGGGACACCCCAGTGTCCCGAAACTCGTGTCGGTATGAGCCGACATGACTTTCGGGACACCCCAGTGTCCCGAAACTCGTGTCGGTATGAGCCGACATGACTTTCGGGACACCCCAGTGTCCCGAAACTCGTGTTGGTATGAGCCGACATGACTTTCGGGACACCCCAGTGTCCCGAAACTCGTGTCGGTATGAGCCGACATGACTTTCGGGACACCCCAGTGTCCCGAAACTCGTGTCGGTATGAGCCGACATGACTTTCGGGACACCCCAGTGTCCCGAAGCTCGTGTCGGTATGAGCCGACATGACTTTCGGGACACCCCAGTGTCCCGAAGCTCGTGTCGGTATGAGCCGACATGACTTTCGGGACAACCCAGTGTCCCGAAACTCGTGTCGGTATGAGCCGACATGACTTTCGGGACACCCCAGTGTCCCGAAACTCGTGTCGGTATGAGCCGACATGACTTTCGGGACACCCCAGTGTCCCGAAACTCGTGTCGGTATGAGCCGACATGACTTTCGGGACACCCCAGTGTCCCGAAACTCGTGTCGGTATGAGCCGACATGACTTTCGGGACACCCCAGTGTCCCGAAACTCGTGTCGGTATGAGCCGACATGACTTTCGAGACACCCCAGTGTCTCGAAACTCGTGTCGGTATGAGCTTTCGGGACACCCCAGTGTCGGTATGAGCCGACATGACTTTCGGGACACCCCAGTGTCCCGAAACTCGTGTCGGTATGAGCCGACATGAATTTCGGGACACCCCAGTGTCCCGAAACTCGTGTCGGTATGAGCCGACATGAATTTCGGGACACCCCAGTGTCCCGAAACTCGTGTCGGTATGAGCCGACATGACTTTCGGGACACCCCAGTGTCCCGAAACTCGTGTCGGTATGAGCCGACATGACTTTCGGGACACCCCAGTGTCCCGAAACTCGTGTCGGTATGAGCCGACATGACTTTCGGGACACCCCAGTGTCCCGAAACTCGTGTCGGTATGAGCCGACATGACTTTCGGGACACCCCAGTGTCCCGAAACTCGTGTCGGTATGAGCCGACATGACTTTCGGGACACCCCAGTGTCCCGAAACTCGTGTCGGTATGAGCCGACATGACTTTCGGGACACCCCAGTGTCCCGAAACTCGTGTCGGTATGAGCCGACATGACTTTCGGGACACCCCAGTGTCCCGAAACTCGTGTCGGTATGAGCCGACATGACTTTCGGGACACCCCAGTGTCCCGAAACTCGTGTCGGTATGAGCCGACATGACTTTCGGGACACCCCAGTGTCCAGAAACTCGTGTCGGTATGAGCCGACATGACTTTCGGGACACCCCAGTGTCCCGAAACTCGTGTCGGTATGAGCCGACATGACTTTCGGGACACCCCAGTGTCCCGAAACTCGTGTCGGTATGAGCCGACATGACTTTCGGGACACCCCAGTGTCCCGAAACCCAGTCACCCCAGTGTCCCGAAACTCGTGTCGGTATGAGCCGACATGACTTTCGGGACACCCCAGTGTCCCGAAACTCGAAACTCGTGTCGGTATGAGCCGACATGACTTTCGGGACACCCCAGTGTCCCGAAACTCGAAACTCGTGTCGGTATGAGCCGACATGACTTTCGGGACACCCCAGTGTCCCGAAACTCGAAACTCGTGTCGGTATGAGCCGACATGACTTTCGGGACACCCCAGTGTCCCGAAACTCGAAACTCGTGTCGGTATGAGCCGACATGACTTTCGGGACACCCCAGTGTCCCGAAACTCGAAACTCGTGTCGGTATGAGCCGACATGACTTTCGGGACACCCCAGTGTCCCGAAACTCGAAACTCGTGTCGGTATGAGCCGCCATGACTTTCGGGACACCCCAGTGTCCCGAAACTCGTGTCGGTATGAGCCGACATGACTTTCGGGACACCCCAGTGTCCCGAAACTCGTGTCGGTATGAGCCGACATGACTTTCGGGACACCCCAGTGTCCCGAAACTCGTGTCGGTTTGAGTCGACATGACTTTCGGGACACCCCAGTGTCCCGAAACTCGTGTCGGTATGAGCCGACATGACTTTCGGGACACCCCAGTGTCCCGAAACTCGTGTCGGTATGAGCCGACATGACTTTCGGGACACCCCAGTGTCCCGAAACTCGTGTCGGTATGAGCCGACATGACTTTCGGGACACCCCAGTGTCCCGAAACTCGTGTCGGTATGAGCCGACATGACTTTCGGGACACCCCAGTGTCCCGAAACTCGTGTCGGTATGAGCCGACATGACTTTCGGGACACCCCAGTGTCCCGAAGCTCGTGTCGGTATGAGCCGACATGACTTTCGGGACACCCCAGTGTCCCGAAGCTCGTGTCGGTATGAGCCGACATGACTTTCGGGACACCCCAGTGTCCCGAAACTCGTGTCGGTATGAGCCGACATGACTTTCGGGACACCCCAGTGTCCCGAAACTCGTGTCGGTATGAGCCGACATGACTTTCGGGACACCCCAGTGTCCCGAAACTCGTGTCGGTATGAGCCGACATGACTTTCGGGACACCCCAGTGTCCCGAAACTCGTGTCGGTATGAGCCGACATGACTTTCGGGACACCCCAGTGTCCCGAAACTCGTGTCGGTATGAGCCGACATGACTTTCGAGACACCCCAGTGTCTCGAAACTCGTGTCGGTATGAGCTTTCGGGACACCCCAGTGTCGGTATGAGCCGACATGACTTTCGGGACACCCCAGTGTCCCGAAACTCGTGTCGGTATGAGCCGACATGAATTTCGGGACACCCCAGTGTCCCGAAACTCGTGTCGGTATGAGCCGACATGACTTTCGGGACACCCCAGTGTCCCGAAACTCGTGTCGGTATGAGCCGACATGACTTTCGGGACACCCCAGTGTCCCGAAACTCGTGTCGGTATGAGCCGACATGACTTTCGGGACACCCCAGTGTCCCGAAACTCGTGTCGGTATGAGCCGACATGACTTTCGGGACACCCCAGTGTCCCGAAACTCGTGTCGGTATGAGCCGACATGACTTTCGGGACACCCCAGTGTCCCGAAACTCGTGTCGGTATGAGCCGACATGACTTTCGGGACACCCCAGTGTCCCGAAACTCGTGTCGGTATGAGCCGACATGACTTTCGGGACACCCCAGTGTCCCGAAACTCGTGTCGGTATGAGCCGACATGACTTTCGGGACACCCCAGTGTCCAGAAACTCGTGTCGGTATGAGCCGACATGACTTTCGGGACACCCCAGTGTCCCGAAACTCGTGTCGGTATGAGCCGACATGACTTTCGGGACACCCCAGTGTCCCGAAACTCGTGTCGGTATGAGCCGACATGACTTTCGGGACACCCCAGTGTCCCGAAACCCAGTCACCCCAGTGTCCCGAAACTCGTGTCGGTATGAGCCGACATGACTTTCGGGACACCCCAGTGTCCCGAAACTCGAAACTCGTGTCGGTATGAGCCGACATGACTTTCGGGACACCCCAGTGTCCCGAAACTCGAAACTCGTGTCGGTATGAGCCGACATGACTTTCGGGACACCCCAGTGTCCCGAAACTCGAAACTCGTGTCGGTATGAGCCGACATGACTTTCGGGACACCCCAGTGTCCCGAAACTCGAAACTCGTGTCGGTATGAGCCGACATGACTTTCGGGACACCCCAGTGTCCCGAAACTCGAAACTCGTGTCGGTATGAGCCGACATGACTTTCGGGACACCCCAGTGTCCCGAAACTCGAAACTCGTGTCGGTATGAGCCGACATGACTTTCGGGACACCCCAGTGTCCCGAAACTCGAAACTCGTGTCGGTATGAGCCGACATGACTTTCGGGACACCCCAGTGTCCCGAAACTCGAAACTCGTGTCGGTATGAGCCGACATGACTTTCGGGACACCCCAGTGTCCCGAAACTCGAAACTCGTGTCGGTATGAGCCGACATGACTTTCGGGACACCCCAGTGTCCCGAAACTCGAAACTCGTGTCGGTATGAGCCGACATGACTTTCGGGACACCCCAGTGTCCCGAAACTCGTGTCGGTATGAGCCGACATGACTTTCGGGACACCCCAGTGTCCCGAAACTCGTGTCGGTATGAGCCGACATGACTTTCGGGACACCCCAGTGTCCCGAAACTCGTGTCGGTATGAGCCGACATGACTTTCGGGACACCCCAGTGTCCCGAAACTCGTGTCGGTATGAGCCGACATGACTTTCGGGACACCCCAGTGTCCCGAAACTCGTGTCGGTATGAGCCGACATGACTTTCGGGACACCCCAGTGTCCCGAAACTCGTGTCGGTATGAGCCGACATGACTTTCGGGACACCCCAGTGTCCCGAAACCCAGTCACCCCAGTGTCCCGAAACTCGTGTCGGTATGAGCCGACATGACTTTCGGGACACCCCAGTGTCCCGAAACTCGAAACTCGTGTCGGTATGAGCCGACATGACTTTCGGGACACCCCAGTGTCCCGAAACTCGTGTCGGTATGAGCCGACATGACTTTCGGGACACCCCAGTGTCCCGAAACTCGTGTCGGTATGAGCCGACATGACTTTCGGGACACCCCAGTGTCCCTAAACTCGTGTCGGTATGAGCCGACATGACTTTCGGGACACCCCAGTGTCCCGAAACTCGTGTCGGTATGAGCCGACATGACTTTCGGGACACCCCAGTGTCCCGAAACTCGTGTCGGTATGAGCCGACATGACTTTCGGGACACCCCAGTGTCCCGAAACTCGTATCGGTATGAGCCGACATGACTTTCGGGACACCCCAGTGTCCCGAAACTCGTGTCGGTATGAGCCGACATGACTTTCGGGACACCCCAGTGTCCCGAAACTCGTGTCGGTATGAGCCGACATGACTTTCGGGACACCCCAGTGTCCCGAAACTCGTGTCGGTATGAGCCGACATGACTTTCGGGACACCCCAGTGTCCCGAAACCCAGTCACCCCAGTGTCCCGAAACTCGTGTCGGTATGAGCCGACATGACTTTCGGGACACCCCAGTGTCCCGAAACTCGAAACTCGTGTCGGTATGAGCCGACATGACTTTCGGGACACCCCAGTGTCCCGAAACTCGAAACTCGTGTCGGTATGAGCCGACATGACTTTCGGGACACCCCAGTGTCCCGAAACTCGAAACTCGTGTCGGTATGAGCCGACATGACTTTCGGGACACCCCAGTGTCCCGAAACTCGAAACTCGTGTCGGTATGAGCCGACATGACTTTCGGGACACCCCAGTGTCCCGAAACTCGAAACTCGTGTCGGTATGAGCCGACATGACTTTCGGGACACCCCAGTGTCCCGAAACTCGAAACTCGTGTCGGTATGAGCCGACATGACTTTCGGGACACCCCAGTGTCCCGAAACTCGAAACTCGTGTCGGTATGAGCCGACATGACTTTCGGGACACCCCAGTGTCCCGAAACTCGAAACTCGTGTCGGTATGAGCCGACATGACTTTCGGGACACCCCAGTGTCCCGAAACTCGAAACTCGTGTCGGTATGAGCCGACATGACTTTCGGGACACCCCAGTGTCCCGAAACTCGAAACTCGTGTCGGTATGAGCCGACATGACTTTCGGGACACCCCAGTGTCCCGAAACTCGAAACTCGTGTCGGTATGAGCCGACATGACTTTCGGGACACCCCAGTGTCCCGAAACTCGAAACTCGTGTCGGTATGAGCCGACATGACTTTCGGGACACCCCAGTGTCCCGAAACTCGAAACTCGTGTCGGTATGAGCCGACATGACTTTCGGGACACCCCAGTGTCCCGAAACTCGAAACTCGTGTCGGTATGAGCCGACATGACTTTCGGGACACCCCAGTGTCCCGAAACTCGAAACTCGTGTCGGTATGAGCCGACATGACTTTCGGGACACCCCAGTGTCCCGAAACTCGAAACTCGTGTCGGTATGAGCCGACATGACTTTCGGGACACCCCAGTGTCCCGAAACTCGAAACTCGTGTCGGTATGAGCCGACATGACTTTCGGGACACCCCAGTGTCCCGAAACTCGAAACTCGTGTCGGTATGAGCCGACATGACTTTCGGGACACCCCAGTGTCCCGAAACTCGAAACTCGTGTCGGTATGAGCCGACATGACTTTCGGGACACCCCAGTGTCCCGAAACTCGAAACTCGTGTCGGTATGAGCCGACATGACTTTCGGGACACCCCAGTGTCCCGAAACTCGAAACTCGTGTCGGTATGAGCCGACATGACTTTCGGGACACCCCAGTGTCCCGAAACTCGAAACTCGTGTCGGTATGAGCCGACATGACTTTCGGGACACCCCAGTGTCCCGAAACTCGTGTCGGTATGAGCCGACATGACTTTCGGGACACCCCAGTGTCCCGAAACCCAGTCACCCCAGTGTCCCGAAACTCGTGTCGGTATGAGCCGACATGACTTTCGGGACACCCCAGTGTCCCGAAACTCGAAACTCGTGTCGGTATGAGCCGACATGACTTTCGGGACACCCCAGTGTCCCGAAACTCGAAACTCGTGTCGGTATGAGCCGACATGACTTTCGGGACACCCCAGTGTCCCGAAACTCGAAACTCGTGTCGGTATGAGCCGACATGACTTTCGGGACACCCCAGTGTCCCGAAACTCGAAACTCGTGTCGGTATGAGCCGACATGACTTTCGGGACACCCCAGTGTCCCGAAACTCGAAACTCGTGTCGGTATGAGCCGACATGACTTTCGGGACACCCCAGTGTCCCGAAACTCGAAACTCGTGTCGGTATGAGCCGACATGACTTTCGGGACACCCCAGTGTCCCGAAACTCGAAACTCGTGTCGGTATGAGCCGACATGACTTTCGGGACACCCCAGTGTCCCGAAACTCGAAACTCGTGTCGGTATGAGCCGACATGACTTTCGGGACACCCCAGTGTCCCGAAACTCGAAACTCGTGTCGGTATGAGCCGACATGACTTTCGGGACACCCCAGTGTCCCGAAACTCGAAACTCGTGTCGGTATGAGCCGACATGACTTTCGGGACACCCCAGTGTCCCGAAACTCGAAACTCGTGTCGGTATGAGCCGACATGACTTTCGGGACACCCCAGTGTCCCGAAACTCGAAACTCGTGTCGGTATGAGCCGACATGACTTTCGGGACACCCCAGTGTCCCGAAACTCGAAACTCGTGTCGGTATGAGCCGACATGACTTTCGGGACACCCCAGTGTCCCGAAACTCGAAACTCGTGTCGGTATGAGCCGACATGACTTTCGGGACACCCCAGTGTCCCGAAACTCGTGTCGGTATGAGCCGACATGACTTTCGGGACACCCCAGTGTCCCGAAACTCGTGTCGGTATGAGCCGACATGACTTTCGGGACACCCCAGTGTCCCGAAACTCGTGTCGGTATGAGCCGACATGACTTTCGGGACACCCCAGTGTCCCGAAACTCGTGTCGGTATGAGCCGACATGACTTTCGGGACACCCCAGTGTCCCGAAACTCGAAACTCGTGTCGGTATGAGCCGACATGACTTTCGGGACACCCCAGTGTCCCGAAACTCGTGTCGGTATGAGCCGACATGACTTTCGGGACACCCCAGTGTCCCGAAACCCAGTCACCCCAGTGTCCCGAAACTCGTGTCGGTATGAGCCGACATGACTTTCGGGACACCCCAGTGTCCCGAAACTCGAAACTCGTGTCGGTATGAGCCGACATGACTTTCGGGACACCCCAGTGTCCCGAAACTCGAAACTCGTGTCGGTATGAGCCGACATGACTTTCGGGACACCCCAGTGTCCCGAAACTCGAAACTCGTGTCGGTATGAGCCGACATGACTTTCGGGACACCCCAGTGTCCCGAAACTCGAAACTCGTGTCGGTATGAGCCGACATGACTTTCGGGACACCCCAGTGTCCCGAAACTCGAAACTCGTGTCGGTATGAGCCGACATGACTTTCGGGACACCCCAGTGTCCCGAAACTCGAAACTCGTGTCGGTATGAGCCGACATGACTTTCGGGACACCCCAGTGTCCCGAAACTCGAAACTCGTGTCGGTATGAGCCGACATGACTTTCGGGACACCCCAGTGTCCCGAAACTCGAAACTCGTGTCGGTATGAGCCGACATGACTTTCGGGACACCCCAGTGTCCCGAAACTCGAAACTCGTGTCGGTATGAGCCGACATGACTTTCGGGACACCCCAGTGTCCCGAAACTCGAAACTCGTGTCGGTATGAGCCGACATGACTTTCGGGACACCCCAGTGTCCCGAAACTCGAAACTCGTGTCGGTATGAGCCGACATGACTTTCGGGACACCCCAGTGTCCCGAAACTCGAAACTCGTGTCGGTATGAGCCGACATGACTTTCGGGACACCCCAGTGTCCCGAAACTCGAAACTCGTGTCGGTATGAGCCGACATGACTTTCGGGACACCCCAGTGTCCCGAAACTCGAAACTCGTGTCGGTATGAGCCGACATGACTTTCGGGACACCCCTAGTGTCCCGAAACTCGAAACTCGTGTCGGTATGAGCCGACATGACTTTCGGGACACCCCAGTGTCCCGAAACTCGAAACTCGTGTCGGTATGAGCCGACATGACTTTCGGGACACCCCAGTGTCCCGAAACTCGAAACTCGTGTCGGTATGAGCCGACATGACTTTCGGGACACCCCAGTGTCCCGAAACTCGAAACTCGTGTCGGTATGAGCCGACATGACTTTCGGGACACCCCAGTGTCCCGAAACTCGAAACTCGTGTCGGTATGAGCCGACATGACTTTCGGGACACCCCAGTGTCCCGAAACTCGAAACTCGTGTCGGTATGAGCCGACATGACTTTCGGGACACCCCAGTGTCCCGAAACTCGAAACTCGTGTCGGTATGAGCCGACATGACTTTCGGGACACCCCAGTGTCCCGAAACTCGAAACTCGTGTCGGTATGAGCCGACATGACTTTCGGGACACCCCAGTGTCCCGAAACTCGAAACTCGTGTCGGTATGAGCCGACATGACTTTCGGGACACCCCAGTGTCCCGAAACTCGAAACTCGTGTCGGTATGAGCCGACATGACTTTCGGGACACCCCAGTGTCCCGAAACTCGAAACTCGTGTCGGTATGAGCCGACATGACTTTCGGGACACCCCAGTGTCCCGAAACTCGAAACTCGTGTCGGTATGAGCCGACATGACTTTCGGGACACCCCAGTGTCCCGAAACTCGAAACTCGTGTCGGTATGAGCCGACATGACTTTCGGGACACCCCAGTGTCCCGAAACTCGAAACTCGTGTCGGTATGAGCCGACATGACTTTCGGGACACCCCAGTGTCCCGAAACTCGAAACTCGTGTCGGTATGAGCCGACATGACTTTCGGGACACCCCAGTGTCCCGAAACTCGAAACTCGTGTCGGTATGAGCCGACATGACTTTCGGGACACCCCAGTGTCCCGAAACTCGAAACTCGTGTCGGTATGAGCCGACATGACTTTCGGGACACCCCAGTGTCCCGAAACTCGAAACTCGTGTCGGTATGAGCCGACATGACTTTCGGGACACCCCAGTGTCCCGAAACTCGAAACTCGTGTCGGTATGAGCCGACATGACTTTCGGGACACCCCAGTGTCCCGAAACTCGAAACTCGTGTCGGTATGAGCCGACATGACTTTCGGGACACCCCAGTGTCCCGAAACTCGAAACTCGTGTCGGTATGAGCCGACATGACTTTCGGGACACCCCAGTGTCCCGAAACTCGAAACTCGTGTCGGTATGAGCCGACATGACTTTCGGGACACCCCAGTGTCCCGAAACTCGAAACTCGTGTCGGTATGAGCCGACATGACTTTCGGGACACCCCAGTGTCCCGAAACTCGAAACTCGTGTCGGTATGAGCCGACATGACTTTCGGGACACCCCAGTGTCCCGAAACTCGAAACTCGTGTCGGTATGAGCCGACATGACTTTCGGGACACCCCAGTGTCCCGAAACTCGAAACTCGTGTCGGTATGAGCCGACATGACTTTCGGGACACCCCAGTGTCCCGAAACTCGAAACTCGTGTCGGTATGAGCCGACATGACTTTCGGGACACCCCAGTGTCCCGAAACTCGAAACTCGTGTCGGTATGAGCCGACATGACTTTCGGGACACCCCAGTGTCCCGAAACTCGAAACTCGTGTCGGTATGAGCCGACATGACTTTCGGGACACCCCAGTGTCCCGAAACTCGAAACTCGTGTCGGTATGAGCCGACATGACTTTCGGGACACCCCAGTGTCCCGAAACTCGAAACTCGTGTCGGTATGAGCCGACATGACTTTCGGGACACCCCAGTGTCCCGAAACTCGAAACTCGTGTCGGTATGAGCCGACATGACTTTCGGGACACCCCAGTGTCCCGAAACTCGAAACTCGTGTCGGTATGAGCCGACATGACTTTCGGGACACCCCAGTGTCCCGAAACTCGAAACTCGTGTCGGTATGAGCCGACATGACTTTCGGGACACCCCAGTGTCCCGAAACTCGAAACTCGTGTCGGTATGAGCCGACATGACTTTCGGGACACCCCAGTGTCCCGAAACTCGAAACTCGTGTCGGTATGAGCCGACATGACTTTCGGGACACCCCAGTGTCCCGAAACTCGAAACTCGTGTCGGTATGAGCCGACATGACTTTCGGGACACCCCAGTGTCCCGAAACTCGAAACTCGTGTCGGTATGAGCCGACATGACTTTCGGGACACCCCAGTGTCCCGAAACTCGAAACTCGTGTCGGTATGAGCCGACATGACTTTCGGGACACCCCAGTGTCCCGAAACTCGAAACTCGTGTCGGTATGAGCCGACATGACTTTCGGGACACCCCAGTGTCCCGAAACTCGAAACTCGTGTCGGTATGAGCCGACATGACTTTCGGGACACCCCAGTGTCCCGAAACTCGAAACTCGTGTCGGTATGAGCCGACATGACTTTCGGGACACCCAGTGTCCCGAAACTCGAAACTCGTGTCGGTATGAGCCGACATGACTTTCGGGACACCCCAGTGTCCCGAAACTCGAAACTCGTGTCGGTATGAGCCGACATGACTTTCGGGACACCCCAGTGTCCCGAAACTCGTGTCGGTATGAGCCGACATGACTTTCGGGACACCCCAGTGTCCCGAAACTCGTGTCGGTATGAGCCGACATGACTTTCGGGACACCCCAGTGTCCCGAAACTCGTGTCGGTATGAGCCGACATGACTTTCGGGACACCCCAGTGTCCCGAAACTCGTGTCGGTATGAGCCGACATGACTTTCGGGACACCCCAGTGTCCCGAAACTCGTGTCGGTATGAGCCGACATGACTTTCGGGACACCCCAGTGTCCCGAAACTCGTGTCGTATGAGCCGACATGACTTTCGGGACACCCCAGTGTCCCGAGACTCGTGTCGGTATGAGCCGACATGACTTTCGGGACACCCCAGTGTCCCGAAACTCGTGTCGGTATGAGCCGACATGACTTTCGGGACACCCCAGTGTCCCGAAACTCGAAACTCGTGTCGGTATGAGCCGACATGACTTTCGGGACACCCCAGTGTCCCGAAACTCGAAACTCGTGTCGGTATGAGCCGACATGACTTTCGGGACACCCCAGTGTCCCGAAACTCGAAACTCGTGTCGGTATGAGCCGACATGACTTTCGGGACACCCCAGTGTCCCGAAACTCGAAACTCGTGTCGGTATGAGCCGACATGACTTTCGGGACACCCCAGTGTCCCGAAACTCGAAAACTCGTGTCGGTATGAGCCGACATGACTTTCGGGACACCCCAGTGTCCCGAAACTCGAAACTCGTGTCGGTATGAGCCGACATGACTTTCGGGACACCCCAGTGTCCCGAAACTCGAAACTCGTGTCGGTATGAGCCGACATGACTTTCGGGACACCCCAGTGTCCCGAAACTCGAAACTCGTGTCGGTATGAGCCGACATGACTTTCGGGACACCCCAGTGTCCCGAAACTCGAAACTCGTGTCGGTATGAGCCGACATGACTTTCGGGACACCCCAGTGTCCCGAAACTCGAAACTCGTGTCGGTATGAGCCGACATGACTTTCGGGACACCCCAGTGTCCCGAAACTCGAAACTCGTGTCGGTATGAGCCGACATGACTTTCGGGACACCCCAGTGTCCCGAAACTCGAAACTCGTGTCGGTATGAGCCGACATGACTTTTCGGGACCCCCCAGTGTCCCGAAACTCGAAACTCGTGTCGGTATGAGCCGACATGACTTTCGGGACACCCCAGTGTCCCGAAACTCGAAACTCGTGTCGGTATGAGCCGACATGACTTTCGGGACACCCCAGTGTCCCGAAACTCGAAACTCGTGTCGGTATGAGCCGACATGACTTTCGGGACACCCCAGTGTCCCGAAACTCGAAACTCGTGTCGGTATGAGCCGACATGACTTTCGGGACACCCCAGTGTCCCGAAACTCGAAACTCGTGTCGGTATGAGCCGACATGACTTTCGGGACACCCCAGTGTCCCGAAACTCGAAACTCGTGTCGGTATGAGCCGACATGACTTTCGGGACACCCCAGTGTCCCGAAACTCGAAACTCGTGTCGGTATGAGCCGACATGACTTTCGGGACACCCCAGTGTCCCGAAACTCGAAACTCGTGTCGGTATGAGCCGACATGACTTTCGGGACACCCCAGTGTCCCGAAACTCGAAACCCGTGTCGGTATGAGCCGACATGACTTTCGGGACACCCCAGTGTCCCGAAACTCGAAACTCGTGTCGGTATGAGCCGACATGACTTTCGGGACACCCCAGTGTCGAAACTCGTGTCGGTATGAGCCGACATGACTTTCGGGACACCCCAGTGTCCCGAAACTCGAAACTCGTGTCGGTATGAGCCGACATGACTTTCGGGACACCCCAGTGTCCCGAAACTCGAAACTCGTGTCGGTATGAGCCGACATGACTTTCGGGACACCCCAGTGTCCCGAAACTCGAAACTCGTGTCGGTATGAGCCGACATGACTTTCGGGACACCCCAGTGTCCCGAAACTCGAAACTCGTGTCGGTATGAGCCGACATGACTTTCGGGACACCCCAGTGTCCCGAAACTCGAAACTCGTGTCGGTATGAGCCGACATGACTTTCGGGACACCCCAGTGTCCCGAAACTCGAAACTCGTGTCGGTATGAGCCGACATGACTTTCGGGACACCCCAGTGTCCCGAAACTCGAAACTCGTGTCGGTATGAGCCGACATGACTTTCGGGACACCCCAGTGTCCCGAAACTCGAAACTCGTGTCGGTATGAGCCGACATGACTTTCGG